>JAPYZA010005440.1:7109-38145 GCA_030522685.1 Eupelmus azureus
AGAGAGAGAGAGGGAACGCGACACGATAGCTAGCTAGTCGTCACGATCGGCCGCTCGGCTAATTTGCAAGCGAGCCTTATGCGAGAGCGCAGGGAACTGGGTCGTCCTTTCGCGTATATATATACCGAAAGAACAAAGAGCGAGAGACGACAGACGTCATCGAACGCATAACTGCGCGGCTTTATAGTCGTATAGGCAAATCGATCGGCTGATTACGTTACGCAGGGGGCGAGAGGGCGCGTGCATACGCGGAAGGGAGGAATTATTCAGTGCTTTTCGTTCTGGACGATGTTCCGCGGTCTATAGATGAGGCCAGTCATTACGTCAAGAAGCACGGGAGGGCAGATGGATAAACGGTGAGGCGAGATGCGCAAAGGGGGAGTGAGGCTAATTTTATACACGCGAGGGAATACACGTCTTTGGTTGACGGGATGTTTATTGGATAAGTTCAGCGAGTGGACGTGTAGTTTTTTATTCTTTAATCGACTTTCTGCCGGTGTTCGGCAAAAAATGACATTGTTATTTTTTCGCAATTTTTAAATTGAGAAACAGAGGCTAATACGGCAGTCGCGCGCTAGCTGCCGCCGGGGCAATTTGCGCCGAGAGCGAATTCACAGAAGCGATAACGATTTCGCCGTCGTATATAACGTGCAGAACATTTTAGCGCGCTCTTTCTACGAGACGAAATTCATCCTAATCTAGTTCAGCCAATCTCACACCCTACCGGTCATTATCGTATTACTTTTCCCACCGCGTAGACGTTACTACGTCGCATAAAGCTCGTAAATTCTAATACCGTAGAGCATCCGTACAATAACACATTGCGCACGACTATAAACGAATTATTAATAACTCACGTATACATACGTACGCTCAAGCGAGTCAACGTACTATACGCAACTTGCAGCTCTCTCTCCCACTCGTTCCAAGCCTCATCGATTAATAACGGGACGGCGACTCATGGGTACCGGAAACGACTTTAGACGACGCGATTCCGCCTGCGTAAAGTCGGCAAAGGCTCTTTTACCTTCGCACGGGGGCATTAAACCTTGGCAAATTGCGCTACATGTCGCTGCTGCTGCAGCGTTCGTGAATTCCTCGAGCGGGTGTATCGATCGCAGCGTCTACCTGCCTCTTTATTTTGAGCCGAGCGCACCTGTGTGGGTGCCGTTGCTGCTGTGCTGGCCGGAAGATTGGCAGCATGCGCTTTGACTTGGATATCGCACGGTGGAACGCTTTCTTTTTTATTTTGCGGCTGCGCTGCCTTGTTGAGAGATGGTTTTTTTTGCGATACGGTCGGTTTCGATGCCGGAGTATTTTTAAAGGGCGCGATCGACCCTGGAAGGTTTTTGTGGGTCTAGTGATGCGAAGAGAGGTGATTCAGGGACGAGGTTGGGCTTTGTATTTTATTGGAGACGTGGATTCTTGAAAATAGATTGCTGAAAATTTTCGATGATTGCTGTTCGGTGATGAAGCGTCGTGTGATTAGAATTCACTGAACCTCTGTATCTACTTCCAAAAGTTCCAAATAATTAATTCTCGTCGGTACTCAACGTTTTCCCAGTGTTTAAAAGCTACTGTTTACCCACAACCGTTAAAAAAGCACACGCAGCGTAAAATAAACGCAAAAGTCAACACCATCGAAAAACAACCCGCACCTCCACTCACTTCCGGGACATTACATTCCACTTCGCACGCGCATTACACGCAAGTGCTTGTCGACGTCTATTTCACCCTCGTGAAATTCTCCACACCGACCAAAACTCCCGCACCGTTCGCTTATTCTTATTACCGTACACCGTGCAAAGGGTCGGAAAATCGAGGCGGAACAGACCGCGGCCTCATCGATCAAAGTCCGCGGCCAGCGAATGAGATTCAATATTTGATCGAATTTTGTTTCATCGGCCCCGAGTGAGATCCCAATTTAATGCGGGCTCGCTCACGCTTCCGATACTTTTGTGGTTTTTGCCGAGCGAAGCGCGTCGGATTAACGAGCCGTTTTGCTCGATGTGCCGTATCGCCGAATTTTCGACGCCGATTATCGGCCAATGGCACGTGGAGAGACGCTCTTTTTCGGCTGGAGTGGCCCGCTTCTCGAGAGGCCTTTTGTCGCGCTCATACGGTCGGATTTTATCGCGCTGAAAATTCGTTTTTGATTGCGTTCAATAACGAGATGCCCACTGCAGCGTGTGTTTATTGCGCTGATTATTTCGAGAGATTTATCGCTTTTGTATAATTAATAAAGGCTGTAAATGAAAACAGTCTCGCGATTGTAAGCAAACAGAAAGGACGCTTCGCTGCGTTAACTTTAAACAACCCGACAAAAACCCTAGGTAAAATCTCATACAACCGATGACGAACGCAATCGAAATCTCCACCTAAAAACACACAACCGCACGCTCCGCCATATAAAAAATCCCCTCTTCGAAGCCGCGCGTGTACACGCTTGTCCGACGTGCTCTTTTTCTCGGTGCGCGGATCCCTGTTTGCGAAAGTCTCGTGGCGCTCTCCTCGTCATCTTGAAATTTACACGAGAGAGAGAGGAAGAGAGAGAGATGCAGGCAGCCTCCGCAGAGCGTCTATAGCAGCGAGTTTACTTTGAGTTTACTTGATAACTAAGTACATACACTCGAAGCGAGCGGCGCACGTGACCAGATGGATAGCGCGCGCGCGAGCCCGAGCTCTGCACTCGACGCTTCTTGCAGCTGCCGCGCTGCAGCGGATGCGCTGGATTGTTCGTTAAACGTTGCCGCGAGTGGTCGGTTGTTTGATCGGCGCTGCCGAGGCTTTTTGCGGACGGGCTTTTCAGGAATTAGTTTGTTAGTGATGCTGCTAGCTCGATTTCTTTCTTTTTTAATAAGAGAGATTGTTGCGATGCGAGATTGAGTGACACGAGGTAGAGCGACGCGTATAAAGAAGATAAATTATTAATTATACAATTATGTGACAGTGTGCGTTTTATTACTTTATAGACTTGGTTGAATGAGAACTATAAGAAGAAACAACGAGTAAAAGATTATAATTCAAATCGCAAATCACAGGGATTAGCAGCGATGGGCGTAAAAAGAGTTCTCTTATACCCGCGCATCAGCGGCAATGCTAAGCAAACAAACTATCGCCCGTCTCCGCAAATCGCTACAACCGCACCGATCTACAGCCCCCCGCGTTTGTTTTTATACCTCCTTTATTACTTTAATGCACGCTTCCCTACCTCTTTCCCCTCCCGATGACAATTTTCTTTATACACCAATGCTCGAGCTCAAAGTACAGCCACGAAACACCGAGATAAAAACAAACTCTCCGACGGCACTGCACTGCATTATTCACCGCGGTAGAAAGTTTCGAAAAACTCGCGCTCTGGCACCACCTTAAATCGCCGTTTTCAACTCAAATTAAGGGCCATAAAGCACGCGCGTTCGGAGAAAAATGCGCGCGAACTATAAGAAAATTATTCCTTCTGCATACACCCACCCACACACACACACAACCCTTTCATCACGCGGCGATATCTCCGATTTTTCCGCTGCCGATTGGTCGATATGAGCAGCTCGCGGATGGGTAGCTCAGGGCGCCGTTAGTTTAACGGCGCTCTCCTCCGTAAATATTTACGATGTCTTATTACCCGGCAGCCCAAGGGAGGGAGTTTGTCGGATGCAATCACGAACGGGCCTTTAAATGCGGGCGAGAGTTTATGCTTTCGTGTAAGAATGCAAAATGTGATTTATGCCGTCGGCTCGGCTTTGTCCCAAGCACGCCAGGAAGTTCTGTTTTCGACGATTTTCAAGGACCGCCGCTGTGAGGCTTGTTGTTACGGCCAAAGTTGTTTCGTTTATTATACAAAAGTGTATAAGTAACTTGATTACTTTTTGTAGGTTCCCTCGGCTTATCTGTTTCGATCCCCTTAAACCAGATCTATTTTTAACGAAGTAATTTAAAAATAAGGACATAACATGAAACGTAAAATTATAAACTTTTTCAATATTAAATTTTTGCCAAACCATTCATCCGCAGGCCCTGTAGTACTTTATTTCCGCTTGCATCACTTGTAACCTCAATATTTAGAGCACCGACCGCCCGGCCGCTTGAATCTTTCATAAGTCCGCTACGTATGAAAGAGAGACAGAAAAAAAGTTCCTATTCGCACACGTAACCCACGTTCTGGAAAATTCACTCGCCAACCATAGAACACACTTTTTTCTCCTCCTCCTTAAATGAGTTTATACGCACGATATGCATATACGTAAGGGTTCTCACAGTGTAAAGCTCACTCGATGCTCGTGATAATAACACGTAATTGTAGCTACATAGTTTATTTTTTCATCGGCCAAGAAGATGTTAGTCGATTCCTTAAAAAAAAAAAAAAAATGAAATAAAAATAAAAGTTTTGCAAGACGCCCATCGTAATAGAAATTTTCTTCGAGCAAGCCGGGAGGAACTCGCTTTCAGAAGTTTTCCGGCTTGTTTTTAACGCGATATAAACTTGCTCGGGAAATTTCGTTACTCCGTTCTGCGCCCCGTACACTCGACTGAAATAGAGCACTTCGACGAGCGTCGTACATTTTCATTAAAAAAAAGCGGGATACAAATAGAGATAAAAGAGGATAAAATCGCTCGTCGTGATACTTTTGGGATTGATAGACAGCGGTACTTGAAACTAAAGCAGCCTTTTCAGCGCCAAATATCAACATGAGTAATCTCCGTCTTTCCCCTTAAACAAGAAAAAGCGATCTCGCGATCAGCGGGAAAAAGTTTCTTAAACACGTTCGATTTCTTCGGCGCGATTACGCACGACAAAACGCTCTGATCGAAAGTTTCCTCTGCGAAATGAAGCGAGCCTCGTTATCGCGCGGAAACGCGCGGCGATAATTATCGATGGGAAGGGAACTAATTAAGTTTTCTGACGACTATTGCCGATATACAACCCTCTCTCTCTCTCGGTTCACCTGAGAACCTTTCGTTTTCGCGATGTCGAAACGCGCAAAAAGAAGCGAGAACCCGTTCGTAATTAGTTTCGGCGTACAAAGCCGGCATCTCTCGGCCTTCCGGCATAAATTACGTCTACCCCCGCAAAAATGGAGAGGCAGGAAAGCGCTAACTCGATTTTTGAACCGCAAAACAGTCTGCATCAGCTAGCGGCTTCTAAGTGATTGGATACAGAAAACGGGCCGAAAGAAGGAAACGCCGACGCGATCGGAATCCGGCCTGCGCGCATCAATTAGGTCAGCACGTCGGACGAGCCGAGAGTGCAATCGCTCATAAACAATGGAATCTGATTGCCCCGTGCGCTCGCGGGGGCTTAGAAACGGGGCCAGAAGATCCGTCCGATCGATCCGCGAGTTTCGTTCCGGCTCGGCTTCCCTTCGACTAATCGATTACATTGTGCGACGACTTCGGACTTGGAGAAAAGTTTTGCGCGAGGCGGGAACGTGACGTCGGTCACGTTTGACGGATACGCGTGAGCTCGGCGAACGTTGACGTGGCCTATTTAATTTAATCGAGACAGAGAGAGAACGAGAAGTGGAGGAAGGAGCAGCGCATGTAATCGGCCGGAAGAATACGGGTGGGGTGGATGGAATTTTCGGCTGATTGGCTTTTGCATGAACAATTGAAATTTCGGATCATCGGCCATCCCCGGCGCGCGGTCTAATCTAATTTGCGCTGAATCGGCCGTTTGCGTATTACCACTTTGCCAAATGGCTCGATCGCTCTGGCGATTTCTCTGTTTCGAAGAAAAAAGAAGTCGGCGAGCGATTATATTAGCGTGAATTATCCGAGCCGTTACGCGATTACCCGTCTAAATTTCACGTCGAAAATTCGGCATCTCCTCGGGGATTCTCGCAGCGCGCCGGATTAGCCTACGTAACCCAGGAGATCCAATCGAACAACTCCCATCGAACTCATACATAAGAATCTCCCATTTCCCCTTCCCATCCCGAATACGAACTTTTCAATTCTAATCCCGAGTCTGGCGCACCTGGTGATAACGACGCAGTCGACCTTACGCTCCCTAAATTCGATTTTCGGCCTCTCTCTCTCTTCCTCTTCGATATAGAGATACGGCGTGAAGTCTGAGCGGTGGGAAGGGCGTAATTGAAGGTAGAGTCACGTAGAGCCCGTTCGCATATCTCGATAATCGGGGGTGCGGCGGCGCTAGGGAGCTCGATCATCTTGCCCTCCTCTAGGTTCATTTCGTTCCTACCCGAGAGCGGACAATTGTGAGCGCACCTGAATTGGATGGGTTAAGGAGGCGCCGGGCTCTGAATACCCGATTTTCGACGGGAATCTTCGAGCTGGAGGAGAGAAAACTAAGGACGCGGATACGTATGTATATCCGGTAGTCGCTGGATGCGATGGAGCTGGGGCTGTGTTCGCTCTCTGGGTCAAGTCTATCGGAGGGGCTCTTTTGGTTTCGTTTGGTCTCTCGATGTGTTTGAGAGGGGAAAAATTGCCTTGTAGATTCGGCCGACGTTCGCACCGTATGTCATGTTTATGCGAAATTAAGGCGATGAGGGTTTGCGTGTGGGAAGTGTTTTCAGTGCGTAGCTTTTTTTCGACGTGGAGAGAGTTAGAATTGAATTCTCATTATTTGATATCGAAATTTTTTATCGGAGTGCCTCTTGAAGTATAGGTCACGATTCGACTTTTCACAAATAATACAATTACCCTGGGTGTCAATTCATTCATTTCCGAGCTTCATATCAAAAACAGAAAAAAAAATTTTCTTGTTTCTACGTGCTGGAACTTTCCTGCCGTTCACCCATTTTCCTGAACTATTTCACTTCACGGCCCGAGCTAGACGTTGAAGCCGCATCGACTTCGTGTCAATTAGATTCAGAGGAGCTCTCTGCACGGCGCCCTAAAGCTGACCGCAAATGTCTATACTTACAGTCCTCGGCGAATCGCCCCGTTATATGCATAATGCACACATGTGTAACGTACGATCGAGTAGAGAAAGAAAGGAGGAAAAATCGTGCGGTCTACCGGCCGCGAATAGAGAAAAGTGGCACAAAGTGCAAAGGCATGAATACGATGCGTATATATGTATAAGCGGGAAAAATTTAGAGCGCGATTTTTAATCCGATTTTATTGACAAATTAATTGTGTAGAATCTCTAATTAAGCTAGGACAGTTTAATTAGAAAATAATTTGCGTGCTCGCTTGATAAACGCGACGGGCGGCTAATGGTTTATTGATTAACGAATTTAATGACTGTCCGAATAATGCCGCATTAATTCTACAATATTGTTAATTTTCCAGCGACACGTTTAAATCCAAAGCGCCTGTGCCTCAACAAAAACGTCTAATTCGCATTGACGAGAAATCGATGGGACTTATGACGCATAAATACACCCTCTAACCAAGGGATCCAAAAGCCATTAGCAAACAAAGACTGCAAAGTAGCTCGTCGCCGGCCCATAAATAACCCTCTCGCTAAATTAAATAAAACTAAATTAAACATACAATGCCGATAAGAAAGTGGGCGGCGTAGCCCGCATATCCCCCCTTATACTCTCCCGCTGAAGAGAAAAAGGCGAATAAGAGCCGGCAAAAAGGACTGGCTCCTCCGCCTCCTCTCGTATCGTATTCCGGAGTTCGTACATTTCCAGGGTTCCGTGAGAGCTCGCTCGCGCGCCGGAACAATCGAGAGAGCTCGAAACGGAGGAGGAAGAGAGAGAGCGAGACTCGCGAGATTTATCGTCGCATTAGTCGGTCGTTTGAGAATTCGAGGGCTCTTTGGAAAAAGAAGCCAAGACAGAGAGGGAGAAGCTCGCTTATATATACCTCTCTCGGCGGTTTTAGAAAAAGAGGAGGGTAATCGAATTTTCCCGGGACGGCTCGCCGGGAAAATTAAAATTTAACGAAGCCTGATCGACAATCGGAGCGACGTCCTCCTCGGAGACGGCGCTGCGGCGCTTAATTGCTTTTTAAAACCGATCGTCGTCGGGGAGCTCGATTTCAGCGAGGTGGAGCCGCGCTCGGAAACGACTACTTGGGAATGTTCAATATTAGTTCTTAGCCCCCCCGCGTCTGGCGACTTTCTTACTCTCTCTCTCTCTCTTTCTGTGTGCTAAGTACCAGATCCAGCTGCAGCGGCGATTAATGCTCTGGTATAAGAGACCGAGAAGAAATTGAAACGCCAGCGGGAATATTCTTTTTCTATCGAATCGTCGAAAAGACGGTAATCTTCTTGTTTGCAGGTGAATCGGTGTGCGCGTGTCTTTATCGCCCGATAAATTCGGGCTAACGGCAAAATTAAACAGTCCCGGGCGCAAAGGCAAAATATATAAATCTCATTGTTCCCTTTAACCAGCGGCTCATTAAGAAAGAAATCAGCCCATAAATCCAGCGAAAATCCATTAAAATCTCATCCTCATTTACATCCCCTTAACCCAGACATCGCTCGCAGCTGCAAAAAACAAACGCCCATTTATTAACCCAAGCGCGCACCTGACGCGAAAACGCGCGCTCCCAAAAGAAACAGCCGATTAAAAAGAAAAAAAAAATGTCTCGCGCTTGCGCGCGTCTCAATTACGCAATTCAATTACGGAGCGAGTGTCGCGTGGCCGAGTACATACACACTCGGCCGCTTGTGTATCGGCGACGATTTAATCTCGCTCGAAATCGGACGTTTCCTTGCGAATTCCTCGCGCGCTTCTCGCGCATAGGGAGAAAGGCCGCGCGCGTGTACACGGCTCTTTTTGCGCGGGGGACGACCGGTTTGCGGATAAGGAGGCGCGCACAAAGCCACTAGCGAGAGCCGGAAAGTCGAAGATAGATGCGGAATTAATGGTTTTGATTATCCGCTGGGTATAGGCGTTTGTTTCCTCCCTTTTTGCGCGTATAAGCGCAAGCGAATGAGTAATCGGAGCGGCTGGGCTGCCGGCTTAATCCGCGCGTATGCGGAAGGCGCGATTTGTTAGCCGCGCCGTGCTACGTGTGAATTGAAACATTTTTGGAGTGGATTAAGATTCTTGGGCGCGCGAGTGGTTGTGCAACGGCTCCCGGGGGATATAAATTTTGTAATATCTCATAATTTAACGGCGCGTCGGATTATAAAAAGAAAATTTAGTGCTTCTTATTCAGCGATAAAGCTTAGATAACCGCGTAGCCCAAACGTATCGGATGCCCAGAAAAACTGGACCCGAAACAATTTTCTACTTTCTTCCTCCCCGCCCAGTGTCGTAAACAGCGCCATGCATCAAAAATCCCATATAATTCACACTCGAGCCCGACTTTGTACAACACAGGCGCGTTTCCAGTGCACTCGCGCAACGACGCGTCAGGATAAATCGGCGGAAGAAGGCCACGGCTGAATTCACGTCTTATCGGCCGGCGCTTAATAAATCCGCGGCGAGCTCGTTACTCATCGTCTTATCGAGAGAGAGTGGCCGCATACTCTCTATTTCCATCGCGCGCTCAAGCGCCCTCGAAAGGGGTTTTGCTAATGAATTGAGTTATACCGCCGGGAGAGCTGCTTTATGGCCGCTCGCGCCGCTGACTATGTATGGAAAATCGTTATTATTATTATTACAGCTGCGTTGGGCAGTGTCACTCTAGCGCGCGCTTATAAATCATCGATTCGGACGCAGAAATTTCAATTTGTATTAGCCGCGTTATTTATTGCGCCCGCCGCGCTGCGAGCCTGCGTTATGAGTAATTTACAGTTGAGCCATGCACTTTCGCCGGATTGGCTCGTGGATTTCAGTGGGTTAGTCCCTGATTGCCGAGGGGGAAAAAAACGTTTACCGAGACTGGTTTGATAACGTTGTCATATCTGCGGTGACTGCGCTTGGCGCTCTTAGGTCACTGCCCTGTAGCGACTCATTTGAGTGATTGTATTAGAATGTCTCCTAGAAACACTTCCACAATATTAAAGCAATACTTAATACGCCAAACAAGCAAGTTTAAAAATCAAGTTTGTCATCGAGCGAGAGTATACAGAATAACAGACGCGAATAATCGCGCACGAGGAAGCAGCAGCAGGCCGCGCGAAACGAGGAAGCTCCCATGCGCCGGCCATTTTTCAAGCGGATCCTCGCCGACGCGCGCACATAGACACAGGGATCCGGCGAGATTACTTCTTGCGCCCGTTACGCACGTAGTCATAACAAATCACAGCAGCGCGCGGGCTGCAGCTCGCCTGGATCGCCGCCAGGTCGTTTTCCTCCTTTGCGCCCTCTCACTCGTGTATCGAAATAAGATCAAAGGCCGATGGGGATCTATCAGCGTGGCGTCTCTTCCCTCTCTCTATTTCGCGGCGTGACTCGTCGACCCAGTGTATATACCGCTCACGACTTTCGATAGATCGATCGATGTATATGTATTTGGAGATGGGATGGATGCAGATGTGGGAGAATTGAAATCGATGCGAGCTGGATGGAGAGAGAGAGAGAGAGAGTAATTTACCGTTGAACTTTGCTCGTGAGGGAAAATATATACCAGTGGCTCATATCGCGAGACATTCCGACCGAAAAAGTGGGCGCGCATGCATATTGAACGCGCGGTAGACTCGCATATGCAACAGCTGAACTAGCAAAACGGCATCGCTCCGTCATTACCGGAGTTTGATCAATATTTAGCCAATATGCTCGATTGGACTCTAGTATTTACATTCGCAGTTGGTATAAAAAGCATATCGCGTAATTATTATAAAATATTGGTCGAATCGTCGTGCTTTTGGCTTGTGATATTTGATCAACGATTTCTCAATATTGCAAATAAAATTGTTCACTACTAAAATTATAGTAATCCCAAGTGCAAGATATTGACATTAAAGTTTTGATTTGTACAAACTCAGGCATACGACCACATAAACGCCTTTTTTTAGCAAAGCTTAATAAAAGAAACTCAATAGAGAAAATTGTAGACGCAGCCAGGAAGAAGACGAGAGCCAGCGCGCGTATACGGTTATCCAAACAAGCCGTTCGACTACTCGCAACGTGATTGGCCGATACGCCGGGGGCAAGGAATTTCAGCGTCCCTATTGTCTCGCGAGCGTTCATAGAGCGTTATATAGAAATTTGATTGGAAAACTAGCTGGCGAGCGAAGGGAAGGCAAAGAGAGATTCCGAACGCGCGCTCATGACTCGACGACTAGCTTAGCGTCGTAATTGACTTCTCAATGTTTATGAATAAGGAGGCCATTGTTTTGAAAGGGCTCCGCGCGACGTCGATGTCTCTCGCACGCACACACAGCTGATTTTTCAAGCCTTCGATTTATCATCCAAGGGATTTATCGCCCAGTCATTGCAATTTACATTCTCGTTACGCGAGGGACGAGGTATATACGTGAAATCATCGCCGATAGACATCGACGCGTAAATAGAGGTCTATTACCGAGACACAAGCCCACGAGCAGCCGAGCGATCCTCCTTTTTCTAATTGTCCGATTCTCGATCTTTCGCAACGCTCCTCTTCGTTCCACCACGCGGGGACTTAATTGGTCGAAACTCAAAATGATAAAAATACCTATTTCGAAAACGTTACTCCACTATCTTCCATCCACGCTCTACAGCGAAGCTCCGCGATGATAAAAAAAGACGCGTAGGCACTCACGTAAACCGTTTAATTAAGAAGAGAAGAATAGAAGGAGGGAAGCCCTTTACCTTATCATCCGCATTATCAGAGACTAGAAATCCATCGAGCGCTTTCATTGTGCAAGCCGCCCCCCTGGGCGGCCCTCGGCTCCCCCGAGCGACTTTAAGCCGGGCCGGCGCGTCGCGCCGCTGATACGCTTTCTTTAAGACTCGCGAGCTTTTATCATCGATCCACTCGAGCGGGGCGCGCGCTTGCCGGGAAGAAGCCGCAAGCTCGGGCGACGAACCCGAGGAGCGTCTTCCCCAGCGAAATTTCACGTCTACGTGCTCCGGGAATATTTCAAGCCTTATTCTACTCTCGAGGCGTGGCTGCTTTAATTAGTAGTTCGTTTTTTAAGGTCTTATTTTTCGTTGAAAAAGTGGGAGGGTAGGACTGAAATACGCGATTACTGGATGAGCGAATGTAATTTGATTAATTCGTCGGTGTAGGTCATAAAAGTTATCAGCGGCCTCGCCGCTTTCGGCGCTGTACTTTTATCAGAACAATCTGCAGAAAAATAAAAACAAGAGATTATCCTTTTATAGCCGACGGTTTATTGACTGCAGAAGAAAGAGAGAGAGAGAGAAACGTATCGTTATGGTCGGCTCGCGATAAATCTGCCGCCGAGGAGAACGAACGGCCGGAGCGAAAAAGAGAAAGGAGGGAAAAAAAAGAAGTAAGGAGAATCGCGCGATTGCGCTCAAAGGGCTTTCCCAGTATTGTCTCTCGTCTGGCTGTCTTCATTACTCCCGTTTTCTCTTTATAATTTCATATCAAAAGATTGCGCGCTCGCCTCGTGAAATCATAATGAATCCTCCTTCGAGGATACATTCGGCCGCGCGAGGATAGCTCGCCGGTTCGGGACTGCGGCGCGGTATTTCCTTATTAAATTTTAATTTCGACTTCTATATTACACTCGCTTAATTTTCGACGATTACTCCCTTCTCTCAGCCTTTCGGAAATTCATTCGCGTTCGCCGGGCGGAATTATTAAAAATTAATCACGCGATATCTTCGCCTTCGCGCGCGCGCGCTGCCTCTTGTTCTTTAATTAAAAATCGTTGTTTTATTTAGTGACTCTCGTCGCCGTGGAAATCCGACTACGATGAATTTCATTGACTTTTATGCTTTCCGCGAAAGGGAGCGTCTTGGCTGAAGTATTCCTGTAATATCGCGGACGTAGTTCGAGTTTTAATTTCAAGCAGAGTAAAAGTCTAATATTTATCGAGAGTCGATTTGATTTTCAATTTGATTTTGAATTTTCGCATGAGCGAAAGTTGATTAAAATTTATACTATATACGGTCATCGGTTTGAAATGACATAATTTTCGAGCGAATTAAATGCTTTTCCATTGCGAAGTAATTTCTATCGGAATATTGAAAATTTATCTGTAAAATGTAATGACGTCGATCATCATTAATTCACTTCACTATAATATTCCACATCGCCAATGAAAAATATAAATTGAAAAATGTTAAATTCAATCAAATTAATACGGCCAACCCATCCCGACCCATTACTACTTACCAAATCAATACTCTTTATACACTCAGCAAACTTTCACTATGCACTTTCAAACCTCCACCCACGAATATTTGTCCAAGTATACAAAATTTATCCTCAGACCTCGATCTCGCGTGAATCACGCTTATAGCTAGCCGGGAGTCAAGTCCGCGAGCAAAGTAGAAGCTCGTTGCCGCCAATTTGCAGGAGATCCACGTTTCTGCTCCCGCGCGCGCGTCGCCGATTAGAGCTGAAAAGTCAGCGCGAAATTGCCCATTTCCAACCTAATTGTCAGGGGCTTAACATTCTTCTGCTCTTATAATGCATTCCTTCCACTGACTGTTTTTTGCGCGAGCGTTCGCTGAAAATCCGGTTTCGAAGTTTCTTTTACTCTTGCGAGCGCTCGTTTTTGTCGAATTTAAATTTCGTGCTTTACCATTTATAGACGCGCCGCTGGTGTATATGAAGAAACGAGAGAGCGAGAGATATAGAGAGGGAGTCGAGAACAATTTGCAGTTTGTCGAGCGAGAAAAATTGGGTCAGGACTTTGCCCGATAAGAGCTGCCTTATTAAAGCGCTAATTACACGTCTAGACTCAAACGAGAAGCTTGCGCGCTTTTGTTCCTCTTTATTTATTTCGCGTTAGCTCAGCGAGCGAGCGCGCGTGTGTAATTCCCCGTGACAAGCGCCGAACGATAATTGGCTTACGTATAAATATTGCTGTTTTAAAAAGTAATTCGCTTTTTATAACGGACTATTGCGCAATTACGGGGAGGATGAAAATGGCATTATACGACGTGCAATGCGCATCGAGGAATTTTTCCTGACGCTAAAGTGCACTTTAAAATTGCCGGCTGCGAATTCTCATGGAGAATATTTCAACAAAGGGGGCAAAATTAGATCCGGGGCGCAGCTTATGAAACTAGCTTAATCCTGCTGGCGCCGAGTGCAAAATTACCAAATTACAGCTTTAATGAAAGTACTTTTCCAGCAAAACAATACGCGCAGTACTTAATGCTGCACGCTATGCGCCTGTAATTTCGTAAAAAAAAGAGTCGCCGTCGAAAATCTCTTCAGCGTCGAATGTACATTTTTCTCCCTCTCACTTAAAAACAGTTATCTTGTACAATACCTAATATGAATTTAAAATATTAAAATATCTCTACCTCCTACCTCAACCAACTACAAAAAAACACCATACCCCACTTATAAATAAACAATCAAACCCAGCAATAAATAACTAAAATCGACACTTTAATCTAACCCACATCCATTCTCTTCTATTTTTCAGAACGACACGCTACAGGTCGTCTGGCAGTATCACGTGGACGAGCCGGCCTCGGCTGCCGGAGTTCTGCCGGCCGAGGGGGCGGTGCGAGGCACGCGACCGCTGTATCTGGTGCAGCGCGACGTCCAGCCTAGACGCAGCCAGCTCACCTCCGGCCGAGGTAGTAACGAACAGGCCGAACCGCCCCTGCACGTCTGGGATCTCTTTAATGCACAGGTGAGTCGAGGACTGCGGTTATTGCGGGGATATATTTAGGTTAGGGGTATTTTTTTTAAGACCGGTTTTAAAAATGTCGCTGGTAATTAGATTGGATTTTTCTCTAAGTTGTGTGAGATAACAATCTGAAAATGTTAATTAAGGTTGAATAATAACGCTAGAATGATATTACGTAGTTAATTAAATAAAATCACGAGGCATTGTTATTATAGCGCTCAGTACAATTAACGTAATAAGGAATAATAATTTTCCTCCTCTACGATACAAATACAACATTTCTTTAATTAAACATAAATTAATGTAGAAAGCTCATTAAGCGCATAATCCGGCGCAGCATTACGCAACGATATCCAATAATTAAATGATTCTCTCAGTACAAATTTAACGAGAGCGCCGAGCGTAATTATATTATTTTCAACTTTCGAACGCCACTACACTTTTATATATCGGCCTTTAATATTATACACGCGCTGTAATAATAAACCGTGCGATCGGTCAATCGCGCCGAGGGGTAGACTAAGTTAATATTCATCGGCGCTCGTCGTGGAAGCTCGGGAGCAGCCAAGGAACAAAGACAATTAGGACCTTTTAATTAGTGCATCCCTCGGAGCTCGGCGTCGTATAGCGCGCAGTTTTGCCAATTAACGGCAGTATCACCCAAGCGCTCTGTATTATCATTATTATCCTCGCTTTCTCCCGCGTTGTACGCGCTTATAATCCGATCGTCACGCGCGCCCTTCTTTTGCGTAACAAACGGACTTCGTAATTCGCGCAATAACAAACCTCATTACCCTCGTTTTTCTCAGGCTCTTATTTCGCAGTGTGTCTGCGTATATATGTATGAAGCGAACGGGCTGATTGACTTTCGGTCGTTTAATCGCCAAATTAAACGCAGCAGTGACTCGCTCAGCGAGACTTTTAAAAGCCTGCCCGAATTATTTATCCGCGTTTTAATTTTAAAGCGCTCTAGCTCTCTAACTTGATTTTAGCCTCGCGCTGTCTTTCGCGCGATTACGCAGCCGCTTGTTTATTTATAAATTGGCTTCGCTTGATGGTCGTGATGCAGCGCGCTTTACACCGATAAATTGTTGTCGCGTATATAGCATAGTGTATGCCGCTGAAAAATTCATTTGCCGCGGCGGTTGTGAGGCTAGCGCGCGATATCGGGGCTGTGCATCATTGATTTTAATTTATCTCGGCGTGAAATATTGACAAAGAGTAGAGCCGAGGCGCGTGCATTATTCCCTTTGATGAATTAGTTAATTAAGGAAGTAAACAAGACAGTTTTTCTACGCGCTTATATCATCGCGGATTTGTAATAGTAATACAATATATTCTCCTTAATTCATAATTCTTCTATAAAAAAAACTGGCATTCGATAAAAATTTGAACTTGTCCCCAAAGGCCACATTACTCTCGGCCGTTTAATTCGCCTCGTCTTTTAATTTAGCGCGCCATCCGTTCACCTTATACGAAAGTACACACGCAGACACCCTCGAGTTCTCCGCCGGCGCGGAAAGTAAGGCTAATTGCACAGGTGCGCTGCCGCACTGCAGCCTTGCACGTGCCCTAAATTCGGATCTCCCTTTAACGTCTCGTGGCAAGTGTCCTTTGAAATCTGGACTTTTTTCTCCCTTTGTCGTTTTGAGGCTGCGTAATTTTTGGTTGGCTTAATTACAAGCGATGTTTGCGATGTGTTAAGGGTGTAAAGAGTTTTATTTGACTTGCAATACGCGGAGGCGTAGAAAGTTCTGTAAGAGCGTTAATGACCCACGTATACGCGTACGCTGTGAATGCTTGTAATTATTTTTCTTTCATCATTAGGATACACGTAACTACTCGATAATTCAGTATGTTACACCGAATACGAGAAAGAAAAAACCCTCGCACTGCAATATTAAAACAACGTTCAAACAATATTCATCTCATTCCCAACAAAGAAGCAAAAAAATAAAAGTCCCCAACCCATCTTGTCGCGTCCATCTCCCAACGTACAAAACACGTCCGCTTCCACTTCCTCGAATTAGCATCGGCATCGCGCGAGCCCGCGATTCATCGCGATAACCTATACGAGGGCGCCCGCACCGTACACACACGCATTCGCGCCACTAATGAACGAATAGTTTTTGCGAGGAGCAGCGCCGGCCCCCGCTGAATTTATAACGTCATAAATTCGGCGGCACAATGCCCCAGCGCGCCCTGCCCGATAAAAATCCGCGTGTCGGAAGATAGCGCGAGGAAATATGTGGCGCGCTCTTATATATATATGTTTTTTTTTTATACAATGAGCACACAGCGTGTAGAAGATTTCTTTTCTTGGCTTGCGTGTATAGTTCGGCGGGCGGCCCGAACGTCGTGGTTTATCGTGTGTTTCCGACCTGGACTGTACTATTTTTCTTCGCTTTTGTTGTTTTCGAGCGGGCGTGTTTGATAATGCATTACTGGGTTGATTTTAGATAGCGCGGCCCGCGCGTGATTCACGGATTTATCAGTGACTGGGCTTTTCTTAGGAGGATGAGCTGTTTTGTGGTTTCTCGATGATTCAGAAAGATGTACGTTTTATCACTTTGAAACAAAGATATCTTTGCTTTATATTCTTTTATGATTACGGAAAAAGCATATCACGTCGCATAACCTTGAGACTTTACAATACGCGAAAAAGTGAATAATCCTCTTACACACCACCTCGCGCGATAAAACCATCAACCAACCCAAAACTTTTCACGAACACCAACCACACTAGTTTTGCATCACGCACCCACGCCGAATCTTCTCACGCTCAATATAACACCTCGACAATACACCGAATCCGAGAAAACTCGTCCTCTCCGGAGAAACAGAAAAAAAAGCTTCTCGCGCAGCACTCGTGCTTTATAGCGCGACGCGAGCGAAAAATCCAATCGTGGGAATGAGCCGATATCCTCTCGCTCAGCCCCGCGAGCGTTTCCTGTCCGCCTGTGCAACTTTTCGCCAGACGAAACTGCACGCAGAGAGCGTGTACACTCGCGGCACGTATATTGGCGAAAATAAGACGCGGATCCGCGCGACGACGGCGCTTCCTGAAAGCGCGGTTATAAAATTTACGATGTTTGTCTGGCTGTATAGCGCGCGAGCGGCAAATCGAACGCGCCGCCGCGCTTTACGAGCGATGCACGTCCCGAGGCGTTCGCGCAGGTCCAGGTCCTGCTTGTTGGAAAGGTCGCGTGGGAAAAGCCCTCGGCGAGGTCTGCCGTCGTTGGTTTTTCGTTGCGGTTTCGAGGTCGCCAAATTAAATAGTGGGAGAGTTGAGTTGGGGTCTAATAAGGCGGGTGTAATTGGGTTTGGTGTGGGAGGGTTTTTGTCGGTGTCCGAGCGGGTGAGAATTTTCCACGGGAAGTTTGTTGATGGGATGTATTTTGATATTGAGAATTGGTTTTGTCTTTTTGTAATAGAGGGTATTGATTACGAGTTTGTTAATATTTGAAAGTTGGTAATTGGATATTGAAATGTAGGAGTTATGCAAAGCGAGAGAGAATTTTTGATGGAGCATGTAAATGCAGTTTTGCGTAAAATGTAGAGGGGAATTTGAAAGTGAATTATAAGTTGGATATTTTGTTAATTGAAGCCTTGTCACGGGTAAACTGCTATAATGCTTTACTAAAATGTAACTTTTATGATAGTTGGAAACTTTTACATGTTATTATGGATTAAATTACTCAGCGAACTTAACTAAACTATTCCAGTTTCGAGTAAACCATTAAAATTTGATTTAATGTAGTTTCGGAACAATAATTACAAATTGTTTTAGACAACAACTAAAATAGTGTACTAATATATTAATAAATATTTGTGGAATATTATCGACTGGAACATTAATTATTTACGTTCAGAAACATTTTTAACCCGAATTATAAGACCGTATTTTTTATTTTCTAGGTTCGTTTACCCATGGACCAGGACACTCTGCTTGAGTGCCGAGTATTCAGTCTACCGAAGATTGTAACCAAGCATCATGTAGTCAGGGTAAGTGTTACATCTTTTCCTTCACCTTTTGAACCTTATTCAATTTTCATTCACGGCTCAAGTTCAAGTATAAAAAAGGTCACTAAGGACACTAAAACTATAAAATCGATCGGATTAGATTTTTCAAAAGAATTAGAATAACAATGCTCGCAAATAAATTCAGCAACGAGTATACAAAGTTTCCTCGGAAGATTGAATTTGCATTTAGATACGTCGATTTTCGCATTGATGGAAAAAAATACCCATTCCCTACTATCCCCGCCATCCTTCCAACAGATTCAAATCTAAAAGTTCCATACTCCTTCTCTATTAAAACTATCGAATCCAACCAAACCCACCTGCAGCCCTTAACTTTCAAAAACCAAGAAACCAAATCCAATCACCTCGCACCTAAAACGGAAAAACACGCATATACATCGCCGTCCAACCAGCGCGATATTCTCAAGCCTCGGAAACTGCAGCGCGCTGCAAAATACACCGACCGACGCTCCGGCAAACTCAATAGTACGTGAGCGAACTCGGCGCCGATGGCCGTGCGCAGATTGCGAAACGAGAGGCGATTAGCGGCCTTTCGGCGACGAGCACGTGTGTACACGCTACCATAGTCGAATCTGCGCGTCCGCGAAACTTTCGCGGAAAGCTCTATGCATGCAAGCTCGACCATCTCGTTAGCCTGCCCCCGTGCGTATATACATACACACACGTGTATGTGTTTTCTTCTTATCGGGACGGTGTACTCTGAGCTGCGGTTTTTCTGCTTGCTTTTCGAGCTGAAGTTAGGCTTGTAATTAGTCGAATTAAACGCTTATCGTTTTAGTCGCGGCGCTCGGACGGAGGATATATATGCGCGTAGTTTCACGTTCGGGTAGTTTGTTTCGATTCGACGAAACGGGTAATTAGAAGAGCGGAAAGCTTCTACCAGAGCCGATAAGTAGACTCGTTACTGCACGCGCCGCTGCGCCGCGGGTATGTTTTAATCGCCGTTTGCATTAACATTTAAGAGTTTATTAACAATCGTATTAAGCCGACGCTCGTCGTTAAGTCAAAATTATTCTAGGCTTCGGTCTCTCGAAAAACTACTTATAGCCCGTCGATAAATTATTCACAGCCAGTTCGTTCCTCGCGATAAACCAGCTCGAATGATCCGCAAAGACGCGTATAATCATTCTAATTATACGAATCGGCGGACTTCCTCTTGGATTCAAAAGTCGCGCTGCGTATAATACACCTCTATATCTATACACACACATTTCAATCCCACGGAAAGCTAACGGCAAGGCTAAATTGGAGTATCCGATCGAGAGCTCGCTCTTTCCCTCCCCGGGCCGAATAAATAATGCATACACTTGAACTTGAGCCGCTTTTCCGCTGTCTCATTAGCGTGCCGATCGCTGTATATATTTAAATACGCGCCTCGGCTATATATGCATTTCTACGATTGAACGTTCCTATAATGTCTCTCTCTTTCTCCTTCTCTGTCCCCGCAGTACGAGCCCGTTATCCAACCCGGAAGCCAGGAGTACCTTCACCACATGACCCTGTACGAGTGCCGCGGCGACGAGGCCAAGCTCATGGAGGCCAAGAGGACCAACGGCACGAGCTGCTCCTCCACGGATGCGCTTCACGCTCAGTGCAACACCATTGCTGCGACCTGGAGCCTGGGATCGGAGGTCAGTGTCACTAACGTCTTTAGCGCGTTTATCTCTGTTTCTCTAACTGCGCTTAGCTGTACTTTGTAATTAGACTTTGGGGGAGGGAAGGCTTAGGCTAAGTACCGTCGAAATGTTCGCTTGGCACTTGGCTATTTTCGTAAGTGCCTTGGGTCGAGGTAAAAATTTTAATGGCGAGTTTAAATGGCATAATTTGTTGTGAAACTGAGGTATTAATGTCCGATCGTCGCTCTTGGTTTATTTACAAGCTGCGTAACACGGTAAAGTTAACTGTTTACTCAATAGACTGTAATTAAGACTGCAATTTCGCAGCGCACTTACTTCCCCATTTCTACGGAAACCTTTCTTTAATTTTCACAAAGCAGAAACTAGGTCGTCCGAGCAAAATTTGCTTGCCATAAAAAGCACGAACATACGGAAACAGCAGCTAGGTAAAAAGAGCAAACGTGAATCTTACAGTCACACCGGCAGAGGACTTAAACGAGTCGTGGAATCCCGTTCCGTCCTCGATCATCCTTCATTCGCCATTTACCTCCATCGTCGCCGGCCATCAGCCGGTAGCCGTGCTCCAATTTATCTCTCTTTCCTCTGCGCGCCTCGCCGAGCTTCCGCGCGCGAGTTTCCTTATATTTTTTTTTCCTCTTTTTCGCTTGACTTGTATATACGCCGACTCTGGACGTTTCTACGTTTATACCGGGCAGTTTAATTCCGAGAAGGTTTTAAAGTTTATGCCAGCTCTTCCGCTCTGTGTATAGCTTCTGCAATATCTTTGTTGTTTAATAGATCGTATTGTACTATTTTTAAGAACCTAGAAGTGCGCTTAGTTTCAGATTTTAAGAAATTTACCGCTGCAATTCGCAATTTCAGCGTGTCTAGAGTATTAAAGTTACGTTAGTCTCAAGTGCGAAAAGGCAATTTAAAAGTCTAAATATAACCTCGCGCGATTTCGAAAATCTCGCAGCTAAAAATCCCCCATCGAATTCGCTTTAATCCGAAAAATCCAAGCCCGTCCGCGCGTCCTGTATCTGCACACTCCGGATAAACTTAAGCCTCCTCTCCGCGCGTACATACATTAACGCGCCTTTAACAGCGCGCTTTACTACCTCGTAACGTGGCGCGCTCGAAAAAATTTATCATAACCCGAGTGTAAACTCTCGCGTGTGCCAGCCGCTTCTCTCCGATAAACCCTCTCTCTCTCCTGCCGTAAACATCGTGCTTTAAAATCTCGCCCCAAAAAAAACGAAGAAAAAAATCCCCGCGCGCCAATAACGCGCATTATTTACGAACAAATAACAATCCCCGCGGCGCATTAGCCGGCTTATCATCGAGACGCTCTCCTTTAAAGCCCGCCCCGAAAGAGTAACACGTAACTTCGTCGCGCCGCGATAATCCTCCTCTCGGCGTAATGCATACCAATGCAGGAGAGAGACTCTCTCACACACACATAGCTACAAGCGCGGCAAACCCGTTCTCTCCTCTCTTTTGCGCTCGAAACGTGAGCTCCCTGCGAAGGTGCAATCTACACGTGCACGCGCGCGCTCGATCGCTCCTCGTGTTTTTGCCTCTCTCTCCTCTCTCTCTCAACCCCGATCGGCCGGCCGAGATTTCTCTATCTACCGCGCGGGTGATTAAGTTGGATCGGACGCGGTTTTACACCCCACCTCCGGCTGCTGTTCTGGATGTACGTTTATTTTTTCGCCGCCGCGGTGAGAGGTAGCTTTTTGTCACGTGCATCTTTTTTTTTAGCTGAGAGCAGCTGGCCCCGAGGAGCGTGTAGTTTCTTTTGGTAGCTTGCGCGCGCATGTGGCTTTCGTCGTGACGCCGGCATTCAAATGGCTCAAGGAGCGCTGAATCCTTTTATTTTTTTTCGTTTTTTGCTGCGGTCGGGCTGATGAAAGTGTAAATAGCTTCGTGACTTGCCTTGTGAAGATAATTATGCTACTTAGGGCTGTTGGATTATTTAGAGAAAAAATAGATGGTGCATTTCGAAAATAGGCGGGTGTATCGTACGACTATCCAAATAGCAGCGATATTTTGTTGTAATCAATCATCTATCGCCATATTGCAAATTGGGCCAGATCCGTAGCGCCACCCAGATCGATGACATAATTTCAATAAAACCCAGTCCTTATATAAAAGCGAAGCGAACATTTCGAGGCCGCGGCGAGAGGGAAGGCGCCAATTACCTACGTGCGCAGCCGGTTGACTTAACGTCGCCGCTAATACTCAGCCCCGCGCGCGGCTCGATGATTTATCAAGCCGACTCAATCAGGCATGCGCGCATCCAGCTTGATATCGAGCCACAAATCATCTCGTAAACGCACACACATCCAGCCCACGGTAATTGGAGCATCTCCCTCTCTCGCCCCCCAAATAAGGCCAACTCGATCCGAAAGACCACCGAGGTCGAAATCGAAAAAAGCCAAACGACTAACAGCCCACCGTCCTCTTCTCTCTCACACAGGGCTTCAATTATCCGCCGGAGGCCGGCTACTCTCTGGACCCGTCAACCGGACCGCGCTTCTACATGCTGGAGACGCACTACTCGAACCCCCAGCTGGACGCCTTCGTCATCGACAATTCGGGCCTGAGACTGCTCTACACGGACAAGCTGAGGACCCACGACGCCGGTGTGCTCAGCGTCGGTATCGACCCCAACTGGCGTCACATCATACCACCTGGTCAGCCGGAGGTGATAAGCGAGGGACACTGCATAGCTAGGTGTACCGGGGATACGGTGCCGGAAACTGGGGTCAATGTCTTCGCTGTGATCATGCACACGCATCAGCTGGGGAAGAAGGTCAGGCTCAGGCAGATCAGGGATAGTAAGGAGCTGCCACCGATTGCCGCTGATGCTAGCTATGATCCGAGCTATCAGGAGTATAGGAGACTGCAGAGACCTGTGAAGATTTTGCCGGTAAGTTTTGATGATTTTTTATTTAGGATGATTTTTTTGAATGAGAACTTTGCCTCGAGATTTGGAATTGAAGATGAAGTTTCGCGGAATTGCCCGTTTTCGTGGGATTGGTTAATGATTAAAGTGTTTTAAAGGCAATAAAAAAGAAGATTACGCGCTGAAACGTTCAATAATACGATAAACGATATTAAATTTAATGCGAAGCGATATATTTTTAGGAGCGATTCACACGGAATATTTTAATATAAACCAGACGTTTTAATTTTCCGCATAAATTTTTACTCACCTAGACTCTTTTATTAGACCCATTAAAAAAGGAATTTATTAAACTCGAAAGTCTATTATTCAATCGATTATTCAAAAGAGCATTTAAGCTCTAAAAATATCTCTTGAACATTATCACCACATTTAAAACGAACCTTATTAAAAACTATCCAACAGTTCGTCCCGATACACAGTTCCTTCACTTGCTGTCGAAGCTCCGTCTAGATCGCTATTGTTATACACTTGGTCGCTAACTTTCCTATCCCATGCTTTCGACAAACTAGCACTAATCAACAGTTTAAATCCTGCCCAAAATTTTCCAAACATTTTCCGCTCGGTTAATTATCTCGTAATTAAAACGGCGACGCGCTCGTCGGTCCTTTCGAACGTGAATTTGGCGAGCGCGTCGAAAGCAAGCCGCGGGAATTTCATTGGGCCGAGGCAAAGTTCCGTCGAGCTCGCGCGAGTGCGCAAGCTCCGGATAGTAATTGTCGAATAACACTTGGGTGCGGGGGCGCTTCCTCCGTGTTTGTGCTTTGCAGGGAGACCACTTAATCGCGGAGTGCACCTACTCCTCCCAAACAAGGCAAACGATCACGCTTGGCGGATTAACGACGAAGGAAGAAACTTGCCTGGTCTCGGCCCTCTACTATCCGAGGATCGATTTGTCGCTCTGCTACTCGCTGCCCGCCCTACCGACTGTCCTCCACAGCCTCGGCATCGATAAGCTTGAGTAAGTATACACGTGCACTCTCTGCGTTCTCGAGTCGGTTGTCCGATAGTATTGGACAACAACTGGGGATTGTTTGTTTTTGGTTAAAGTTAGTAATGTTGGATTGGGTACGATTGTTACGAGTTTGCAAGATGCAATAGTATCGAATGTGTACAGAACTAAATTATTTGAATATCGTGACAATATTACTGAAATATTTTGGCAACATTACTGGAATATCGTAACAATATTACTAGAATATCGTAACAATATTACACAAATATTTTGGCAATATTACTGGAATATCATGGCAATATTACTGGAATGTCGTAACAATATTAATCAAATATTTTGGCAATATTACTGGAATATGTTGGCAATATTACTGAAATATCATAGCAATATTACTGAAATATTTTGGTAATATTACTGGAATATGTTGGCAATATTACTGGAATATCGTGGCAATATTACCGGAATATCGTAACAATATTACTGGAATATCGTAACAATATTACTCAAATATTTTGGCAATATTACTGGAATATCGTAACAATATTACTCAAATATTTTAGCAATATTACTTAAATATTTGGATTATGTTATTACTCGAATATTGTATTTTAATTTCAATCATTAATTAATTTAAAATTCATTTGTATCCCTTTAACAACTGTTGATACCTCTACTTAACCGAAAACAAATCTGTTCTTGTGTATTACAGAGGTCCGAGCCCACTAAGGATCAGCTCGCCACCAGAACTGAAGGGCATGACTCTTGAGGAGCGGCTTGTCACCTACGACTGGCAGACGAACTTCCAAAACTTCGCGGACGCCACGCGCACTGGCACCTTCAAGCCCCTCTGCTCGAGCATCAAGGGAACAATTCTGCCCGACACCTCACTCGAGTCCCACTACCCTCGCATTCTCTGGCCCTACCAGGACCCCAAAGTGCCCTGCACGCGTAAGGCCCAGCGCAACAAGCTGTCCATGCTACTGTCCCAGGACAGCGATATTGGCGGCGACATCGAAAGCGACGAGTCCAATGCGGTGGAGCGGGGCCAGCTGGTGCGCAACAAAGTCTCGAGAAGCAGCGACGCCAACTCGCTGGCGGGCGGCTCGCCGACCACCAGGTGCGCCTCGATCGCGCTGATCCTGGCGCTGCTGGCAGCGGCGCTCAGGTGAAGGATACAAGCCGCCGGAGAGGGTAAGGCTGTGCTCCTGCTCGGCAACTGGCGCAGACTCTGGCCGAGCGAGTGAATGCGATAACTACTCGTGTGACGATGATGAGCTTATCGGTCATTGTCCATTATTATTATTCTTGATTATTATTATTTTTTTGTATAATTTTTTTTATCGATTAACTCTTGCGTTGTACATTTTGTTAACTACTGGTTAGGAGTCTATGATGTATATTATTATTATTAACCCATCTCGAGGCGCGAGACTAATCAGTTTTTTGGCGATGAGAATTTAGCGGTCGACAGGCGCGAAGGAAATAGAGTCAAGAAATTTCACTCGAATGGTACGCTAGGGCTTGGGCGGTTAACTTGATTTGAATCAAAATTAGTGCTAATTTTTGACATTAACTAGTTTTTATTTCGATCAAATTTTGTCTTCAAAAACAATTTACTATACATTTTTCATTTAAAATTAGTACTAAATATTAAGTTGATTTTATTTTTGATAAATATACGAAAAATAAGTTTGCTGCCCGATCACGAGCGTAACGATTTTCTTCGCGTATTGGTGAAAGCACCGATCGACGCCGGCTCAAAAATCGAACGATGCTTTCACCCGTGTTCGACATTCACATGTCGTTCTGTACAGATTTTTCGACTTTTTTAAAAATGGAAAAAAATTAATGACTATATATTATGAATAATATTATTATTAATCAATATTAATATTATTGTCGATTCGCGAGCGAAAGAAAATAAGCGTTTATTTATTCCTATTTAAGGTTCTCTTTCTCGCTAAAGAGAGAACGAGTCACGTACGATTTATTTTTTAAAATAATGGGAAAACGTTCTATCGACAGCTTTTACTCAAGTTTGATATTCGCATAGCGATAGGTTTTTTTCACGCGTTCTAAGGCAAGAACACGATAAATTGCATAAAACACTCTCAAAAAAGGAGAGCGATTGGCTAAGGCCTGCGAACGAGTTGGTGATGAGCGAAAACGATTTATCTTTTTTTTCTTTTTTATAATAAGCGAAAATTTCTATGAAATAGAACAGTGATAAACTGTATCACAGGCTCGTTCGTTGCGTTTGAGCTAGCGCTCGCAACTGTCCGTTGCACATGTTTTTCCTATATACCAGACTTCTTCGACAACATACAATTGCTGCTTGGTATTGATATCATTTTCCAAATCGATTTTGAATTTCTATAAAGGAAAATGTTATTGCATTGGAAAAGTTCGTTTAGACGAAGCCAATATTTGTATATATGTTCAACTGAAAATCTATATGTGATAAAGAATATCTTTGAAACAAAATTAAATCGTTTTTTAATAAATTACAATGTTGTGAAGTTCATTATCGAAACAGACGTATTGCACACTGCCAAAAGTATCTACATGTGTTATTCAGTGGCTAACACGATCTTGCATTCTTTTTAACTGTGTATAGAGCAACAGAATCGCACTTTAATTTATCTCTCCGTAATGCAATATTTTTGCTAATGATTCCAAATGGAGAGAGAACAAGTGAGTTTCGTCGATGTTAGACTTTCACCCTCTGCACGCGAAATCGATAGCCGGCTAAAATGAAAAAAAATCGATATTTACCAATGTCCGTAGTTCATATTTTACAATTTAATACTGATTATTCGTCGGTGTCATAGAGGACGTCTGTATGTGTAGCGTGATATGCTCGATCAATTTGAAGCGACTGATAATTTTCTACCCTCTGGAAAGATGTATGCCCTTTCAATTCTATTTTTCTGAAAACTGTTTTTTCAATTATAAAAATGTCTTATTTAAGTTAAAAACCAAAAATTAACATTCCTTTATTTATTCACATACAGTCAAATTAATAAACTTCCACACCCTCGAAAAAAATCGTTCAAAAAGTTCGAGCTCCAAGGGCAGCCATTTTTCTCGAGGGCAGACAAACAAATGGCAACAGGCGAAAAAAATATTCGAAAGCTTTGAGTATACATGTAGCTGAAGGGGAATAAAAAACAAGCTTGGGGGGAGGGGGGACAAGCGTTGACGCGAGATCAAGGCCGTTTCAAATTTGAGTAAGACGAATGGTAGAAGTTGTATCGGGAACGTTATATATTCACAAAATACGTTTGCTCGCGCGTAACTACGAGCCGTATACACCTAACTGAGCGCGAGGAGGAGGAGGAGGGCGTGAGAGAATTTTTCTGCCGGTGATATAACCAGAACAATCAAGAAAGTGTCGAGAGAAAGAGTCGCGCGTAATCGTCGAACACTTTTTCACGCTCGCGCGAACGAGTATAAATTATGTTTATAGCTAGGCGAAGGGATAACGGTGCGCTTTCTTCGCCGCGCCAGCGGCACGAGATCGATGGATTTTCTTTTTCCGAGCATCGCGCAGGCGTGTGATGAGCGAAGCATTTGTAAAACGACGAAGGCATATAGTTTTGTTTAAAAAAAAAAATACGGCTCTCGGTCGGCTTTTCGTAAGCGCGACTCTCCGGCGCTCCGTCACTCCGCCCTTATTTTCACGTCCGATAAGAGAAGGCGCGCAAAGATAACCACTCTTGTACTCGACCTCCATTCAAACTTCGCGGAAAGATAATCACCCCCGTCACGGGGGGCGAGAGATGCAAACTCAGCTGCGAGAAGTTTAATAAACGAAGAAAGTTCCAATTATCGATCCCATCGCTCTTCAAGAGCTTGCGCGCGCGAATTCATCCTCGGTCCAACTTTTGCCCTCCCTTTTCGAATAGCTTTTCCCCCTGAATCCTTACTTATATTCTCCTCGATCCCGCGGATATTCAATTTCCGACTTGGACGAACCCACACATATCACACGGCCACGCGGCTTTTCGAATCCTTACGCCGGGGAGCGGAGCCCGCGCCGGAAGAGTCGAGCGAGGAGCGCCGAGAGCCGGCCCGACTTGTATGTATTGTACGTAGAAGAACTTATTAATGTAATTGTAGGGACTCGGAGAGCTGAGCGGATGTCGCCCTCCGCGCCGTCGGTATTTAACGTTTTTTGTACGCCGAATAATCGCAGTGGTCGAATGTTGACTCGCGCTCGGAGCGGAACGCGCTGCCTGCATCGAATGCTCGCTGTAGCGTCGTCTGCTTCGTGCGGGGGAGTATATCGTAGTTGCGCACATTGTTGAAGATTATTTTCTAAGAGCGAAAGGTGAAAGGAAAAAGTGAAGAGAATTGATACACGGGCACCGACGACGCGGAGGCTCGATCGATGCGCAAAACGAGGCGAGCGAATGCTACGAGCGAGATAGGAGCAAACAGACATGTACGAGTGTAAAGCGAATGCGATGCGTATAAATGAGTGTAAATAGAAGAAAAAACGCCCTGTATATATAGTCATAGATTTACGTGCGATCCGTGATAGTAACGTAGGCAAAAAAATCCACGAATTATAAAGCCCTTTATTCGATTCTGTTTTCCTCCTCCCACCTTTTTCCTTCGATTTCCTCTCCCCTCCACCCCCTACCCGCAGAATTGTGTGTACGCGCACACGGTTTACGATTTTCGACGAGAGAGCGGAACAGAAAAAAAGTCACACATAGAGTCGCGCGTGGCCAACAGAGCAACTCGCTGCTGCAAAAAAAAAGGAAAAAAATAGATACGTTCTTTTTAGCTCTATTGTTCACACATATATGTATGATGTATATGTACCGGCCCTTTCTATCCTTCCGGAAACAGGTCCTAGATTTGTAAACCGACCTAGTTTGCGAATACGAACGGCAGCAGAGAAAAATATAAGCGAAAAAGTGTGGGGCTAAAAAAAAGGGAGGGAAAACTATAACGATGTGCGTTATTAAAAAAATGTACACGCGCGTAACGCGCGATCGACGAAGATGATATGATGGTAATGCGGACTTGAAAAAAATGCTACACTATCGTCTACACTGTAAGAAATTGTATTATATTTTATATATATAAATATGTAAATGTTTTTCTATATATGACAATGACTATTGATTTTTAAAATCCTGAATGTCCTTCCTTTAGTCCATATCGTTTTGACTATCTAATATACGTAAATGATAGAATATTATAATATATATGGAATCTATTGATTTAAGTATTTATAATTTTATTTTCGTAATAATATTTTTATTTTATTTACTAATAAAATAATTTAAATTATGTTCATTACTTTATTTTTTGCTCGATATTAATTTAAATGTTATTTTAAAGTGATAATAATTATTGGAAGTTATTTAAATTTTATAATTAAAATTTTACGTATCATTAAACTTTGATATTACATCTGCAAAACTGTTGAGGTAAGTATTGATTAAATTTATTCGATATTTCTTAAATTAATTAAATTAAAATTTGTACAATTATCGAATCGATGGTTTAAGTATCAAATTAATATTCAAATTAAATATTATTATTTGGTAAATAAAATTAATCAATTTAATAAAATCTACATTTAAAAATTCATGCATACTTTTCAATTAAATTACTTCAAAGTGCTTTATTAAATTGAGTTTTAAAATTTTAAATCAACCATTTATTCATGTCATTTATAACTAAGCATTTTGACTTTTTCCGCCGTAATGCATTTTAAATAAATAAAAAACATTATTGACTCTACAGTCCACAATAAGTTAAATTAGATCCATCAAAGCTCCAAAATCAGTGCGACCCAAAAAAGGGTCTAATTCACACAATTTTCAAATTCATCCCATCATAGACGAAGCAACAAAAAAAAATCCACTATTCGTTCACACGACATCCAACAAAAAGCGCTCCCAGGCCTCCGCAAAACCCAATCTCTACCAGCTGCACGCGCTGCGTAATCAGCTTCAAATTGACTTCTTAATTTATTCAACGAGATTTTATTATTCATTTAACGAACGCGCTGTGGCAGCAACCCCCCTGGAGCAAAAGCGCGCGCCTGCCGCGGCCAGCGAGATTATCGCGCGGCCGCGTCGCTATGCATAAGAAACGCGCCCAGCCGTGGCAACCCGGGACACGGGAGAAATCATTGCCAGGCCCGAGCGCTATTTTGCTGCTCGCCGACTGGAATTAATAAATGTGTAACAGACGACACGAGCAGTTTCCTATACGGGAGAGCAGACGACAACGACAGATAGCTTCTGCTGCTGCTGCCGCTGCTGTGTGCATGTTCCGAGGGGGATGGGTTTTAAAGTCTTGATCATAACGTTGATAAAATCGCTGGTGAGCTCGTCGTTGAAGTATTTAGGAGCGTATGCAATTAAGGGTCTATTAATGGGGAAAAAATTCAGAGAAATGGGTAGGAATTTTCGCTTTTTTACTTTTTTAGACGATTCGTGAGGGTATTAGTCACTTGGAAGTGTTATCGAATGATCTAAATGAAAGGTATTTCGAGTTATGGGCAATCAGGAAATGAAACATTAGTTTGATGTATGCTGGTGATTTTTAATGATGAAAAGTAGCAGAAATCTTTAAGTTGCCGTTTCTTTATTTATTCTTCCTTTCTAATGAATAAATTTATGAAATTATAGATTACTATCTAAAGACATTTAGATATAATGGTTGACACGTTATGTCCTTCTGGTACTAACTGGATTATACTAGACTGAATTAGAATTGGTTTGAATGAAACTGAAATAAATAAATATAGATTAGGTTTATTTTGAGTCCTTGCTATGTTTAGTCAAAATATATTGCACTAGATCTACAAAGCACTAATAACAAATTGGCACAAATTTATATTA
>JAPYZA010005441.1:0-33345 GCA_030522685.1 Eupelmus azureus
TATAATTCCCTATAAAGTGGTAGTGTAATTCTTTCTTCTCTGCGAGTCTGTTTTATTTGCCAAAAGATTTTTCTCCGCGCAGTTATAGAAAATAGTACATAGTTTGTGTGTTCATCAAAAAGATAAAAAGTACTGCTTAACTGAATTTCAAGAACCCCGCATATTGTATACGGACGTATTATTAATATTTCAAGGACTGTCCGCACATAAATTTACCACAAACTCAAATAACACTTGGTTCTTCTGACGTAACCGCCCGCCTAGTTCCAAGATCAGCGAGCAACTCTTCTACATATATGCTCTTCTCTCATCACCCAACGCTACATACCCGCAGCATGGCCGCTCGGCTCGCGAATTCTAAATATATGCGTGCGTACACGCGCGGCTTATTCTCGCTATGGCGGTGCGCGCTTATTTAAAAGGCCGAAAAGATGCCGCGATCGCCTTGGAAAAGAAGGCGAGTATATAAGAGGGAATGAATCGGCGAGCCCGCAGCCGAGGCTGCCGCGGGGAGCTCTGGCCCTGACCTGAATGTCGTCGCGCGCACGGGCACTCCCGACTTTTTTCGGAATCGGACGGCTCCGCGCCCCCGCGATCAGCTGAAAAATACCCTGTCAGCGTGCGCGTTGCGTGCGTACTTTTTCTGGAAATCGGATGCTATTGTGGCTGCGAGGTTTGATGCTGAAATCTGGGCCGCTAAGGAAGGGTTTGATTCGAGAGATTGAGGTCTATTTGTGTTTATTGTTTTTAACTGTTGATAATGCATTTGTGAGATATTTAGTTTTATCATTTAAAAGTATGTCGAAAATCGAGAAATTTATTACACTTATGATGATTTTTAATTTATTCCCATAAATCAATAGTAGCCCATTTGTCTCGATAGTCCTGTACAACATTCCGCAATAATAATCAAAATTTTCTATGCATATAAATTTGTCCTTAAAATTCGTACAAGTTTATAGGCTCACAAGCCGCTCTAGCTATGGAAAAAATCTTGATTAGCCGTAACATGTCACTATCAACGGTACATTCAAATTCTAGATTTATAACATGCGATAATGAGTATTTTAACCTGATAATAGCTTGTCGCACTAAATTATGGTCATTAATTTTAGAATATGCAACGACCGTATCTCATGTTATGGCATATTTTTATTGAAAAAAAATTTTAATCCTTAAAAAGTCGCGGCACTTACTCGCGTAATCGAGGCCGCGATCGCGTGCATATTTGTTGAAAATACCATATTTATCACATTCTGAGTGTAAGTGCGGCGTAGCCAACAAAATAGGCTTGCAACACTGAGTGCATCGTAACGAATACACGTGAGAAATGAAACATGAACGATGTTATGATAAAACTAATAATACCGGTAAGTGAAGTATGTGCTACCATGAACGAGAGTTTCAATATTGTTATCGTGCTTATTTTTTTAATGTTTTTGAGAGGAATTTGTGTGAGACATAGTACCGCTGAGGAAAAATGGTTTACAACCGATAGTTTAATAATGACAGAATTCCAGTATAATGTGGTTGATGAAAATTTGGGAACATGTCTGTCAGAGAGATTATATAATCGAAAGAGAATATTCCACAAATTTCTTTTTTCACGATATCATGGTTTTTTATTTTTCGATTTTCTACAATATTGCATTCGCTATAAAAACAATTCAATAAAAATTTAACAACCAAGCCTTTTTAGAAATTCAGTCTTTCCATCTCGGCTTTATAAGTCGATTAAAAAGCACCATGCTGGCCAGCATCTATATCTCGCTCGACGTAAGCTCGATCGATTTGGCCGGCGAAAAAAATTGGACGAACTGCGCTCCGCTGCGACGTCGCGGATAGTGCATAGTCTTGTAGTCGCGCTCTGCAGTCGACGGAGAGCAGAGCAGAGCTGCAGATACACGTCCGCGTGCGGCGATGGCGGCGGCATTCCCGAGCAGGCCGCTCGATCGGAAACCTGCATCGTGCGACCGGCATTTTTTGCCCGGCGCGCAAGCTGGACTCGGCTGCAGTATGGATTCCTTCAGTCGTGACTGGATCGCGCTCGGCCGCTAGATAAATTCCTCTCTGAGGCCACTGCTGCTGCTAGTTTTTTAAATGACGTTTTGCGATCGAGTAGGTTTTTGACCTTATAACCTGGCTGTGCGATCGATTTTGATATTGTTATGTGGAAGCAGGCTGTCTAGAGATAAGTAAGATTTTTTCAAGGTTTTGCGGTTAATACAATTTTATTCTGAGAAGAATTTAAGAATCTCGTGGAAAGTTGTAGTGGCGATTCTGAAATCAATGTAGGTTTGGAAAGACAATTTTTTAAATAGGGTATATTTTAATAAATTCTGATGTTTAACTTGACAGTACTACATTCTATCACGTGCTGAAGTAGTCTGAATTATTTTGTATTTTAAAACCAGCAAATCGTATTTTATATATACGAGTAGACGGAAGGAAACGTTCTAGTGTGATTAAGAAGGAATTTTATTACTTTATTATATCTTATCTATTATACGGTATTTGTCCCATATAGAATGTATGCACTGTTTACTGTTCAGTAGCGGGATATTTGCATTGAAAGTGCTTATACTTCTAGATTATCTAGGAATGCTCTCTAGGTATATGCTAAATAAATTAATTAAGAATAGAGTATTGTTATTAAAACCTAGCGTTGTATGAATATTTAAATTCGCATATTAAACAGGTGAAGGAATTATAACAGTATATACTTATATAGAAAAATACTAAAAAGTTCATAATATATTATATATTCAGAACAATGGAAAGTGGAATGTAGTTCTTAGATTCTCTGTTTAATATCAATTGCATTACAATACCAAAAAAATACTCGCTACCTAGAGTTTTGAAATAATTATAGTGAATTTGAATAATGGCATAATAGTCCAACCTCGGTATGTTGAATATATAAAATGCTCGATTTTACTCCTACAGCGATGTATCATTAATGATCTACTGCTTTTATCCGCAATTATGTTGAATCTGCAAGTATACTCGAAATACTACCTTTCTGTATAATCTACTAATCCTTCACTACTACTTTTATATTCCTACAACTAATGCATAATTATGCAGATCGAGCAAACGTTATTTTAATACTCTTAATTTTCTCAGCGAAAAGAATAAGGCAATCCAAGAAAATCCCTTTCATACTTATTTAACTCCTTCCACGAATTTATCTCAGCCTGGCTCGGCACACAGCCTCTCCGTAGCCGGTTATCGGCTTATGCTAATATTTTGTTTGATAAAACTCGCCTCGTGCTTATCGTCTTCCCAGCGCCGTTCTAGATTCACATATACACCCAGCCATTGTGTGCACAATCAGCGCGACGAGAAGGGATACGCTAGCCCTGCATGTCCCTTTCAATTCAGCTGCTCTTCCTTATCCCTTTTTTCGCCAGCAAAAGCCTAGTCTTCCTTCCGAGGAACGCTATAGTTAACTGGATTTTCAGCACGATCCAAATCAGAAGGATTCGCATTCAACTCGCAAATGAATCGGTGAACGAAAATTTTAACGTTTATGCGAGGATTAGCCGAGAGGGAGGCTCAGCCGTGCAGGCTGGAATAAAAAAGGCCGAGTTTTGAGCTGCGTCGAGTTGATAAGCCTCGAGTGCGGAGATTTATCGTCGTTCATTGACATGCGCGCGGCATTCCCAGGCTAGTACGCCAGAGACTTTTACTTTTCATCGAAATTGAATTTCTTTTTTTTTTTTATTATTCGACGACTGTGAATAGAGTGCATTTATAGTTTTGTATAAATTATTTTATAGAAATGTTTAAAAGTATGCAAATGTATTATAAAATATTACGTATCGTTCAGTTAAAATAGGAAAGAAAATGTCTCAATTTTCAGAATTGATTACGACTCGATCTCATATATAATTAGTTGAATATTTCTAGAAAAAATAAATAAAAGGTGCACTAATTAGCAACGATTTGAAAGTATATTTCTCAAGGCTATTTTTTAATTGATCGTCATACACAAATCAATCTTAAAGTCTGAAATTATTAGCATGAGAAAACTTCTGTGAATATTCGTTATTGCTAAAGTTCGTTTCGCACGGCACCTAGATTAAATAGCGGCAAGAGAAAAGGCGCACGGAATGCTTTGACGCACGCATCTAGGTGCAAATTAAAATCTCCCATCTAGAAAGCACTGACCTTCGATATGTCCTGTTCGCGTATGGTTATACATTTGTATACATACGTAGACATGCAGAAGCTAATTAATTCTCGACTATTGTATTTAGCTATGCTTTTTAATAGCAGGTAGCATGAACTTTGTAATCTATTGTAAGTATTCTTGAGTTAAAGTAACTGTTACCTTTTTAAAAAGGCTAGATTATTTTATTTGGCTACGAATTTTGACAAAATTTTAAATTCACATTTTTTTATTATTTCAATTCTATTTTATAAAGAATTTTAGAATTCAACGCAAGTTCCGGGAGCAAAGTGAATACAATCAGCCACGAGCAGTCCCAATCCACTTTCATCCAAATTTATACGTTCGGCTTTCCAATCACTCCGCACCTAATCAGTTTTCCCAATTCGTAGCCGGAGCTCGCTCGCCGACATGCAAATATCCCCAAGAAAGGCCAACCGATCCCGCGTGGCCGATTACACAAATACTCTCGCTCCTGCGTGGGCAGGCTTCCTTCCTCGCTTCAATCTAACCCAATCCAATGATCGCACGCACTCGACCTTCGCCGCGCGGGCACTACAATACATATATATACGCGCGACAAAATCAGATATGCGCGCCTACTACTACCTGCCGCCGCGTAGGCGAGCCGCGCCATTCACTCTCCCAACGTGTGCCTGTCCATTCATGGTGCTCTCTCTTTCTCTCTCTCTCTCTCTCTCTCTCTCTCTTTCGCGAGGTTCATATTTATACGGTCTCGAGCCGCTCGCTGTATTATCGTTATCGCCCTGTGCCTGCAAATAGAAAGCGAGAGGGAGATATTTCCGTTCCCCGGCGCGGCTGCAGCGCACCTGCGCGCTGCTGAAATGAACTCCCAGCTTGAGAGTATTAGCAGAGGATGCAGAAAACACTGGTGTTTCGCTGCCGAGGATTCGAGTGGAGCGCTGTTGTTTCGAGCCCCGCGCGAGATGAGTATCATCTGCAGGCTGACGTTGAGGAATTTATTACCAGGCTGGATGTTTAGCTGGCCTGCTCGTGATATGCTGGGCTTTGAAGTGGGCTTTCGCGGTTAGTTGCCGTCTGCCGGAGAGCCGGTAGCCGTGTCATTATTTTTTAAAACGCTACTTTCGTTTTGAATTAGAAGCTCGTGCAGTTTACCTGACTCATTTTATAAATTAATAATGGGGTTATGTACATGCGTCGGGAAATAAAGTTTATAGAGAATCTTAAAAATGTGGGACTCGATATTTTATAGACAAGTAGGCGTTGACCGAAGTAACGGAATATATCACCTTCTCGTTACAATAGAAAGTATAACTTATAAATGGTCAGCTACTGGGACTTTTATTACGTCATTCCTCGCATTCCATGCGGTAGCTTATGATTGCAGCTTTTTTATTCAACCGCGGCAAATATCATTAAGATATCAAAAACTGAAAAGTTGGAAGCTCCAATTAGTCTCTAATTAACTTTCCTCCTAAAGTAGCGCGTATAAACACTCAAAAGACTGATTGAATTACCCAAAGAGTCCCGTTAATAATCCATAATTTTCCATCCCTAATGCCCCCGTAAAAAAGCTCGAGCAATCGAATCCTCCTGAAGCTCCGTCTTCCCAAATTACACGAGAAATCATCCGTAAACGGCGCAGAATCTCTCTCGAACCAGTTTGAAAACCGCACGCTTCTCCCGATGATGCAAGCCCCCAATGATCATCGCCTCGCAAATGGGATCCTCGAGCTGCGGTCGCGAGCGCAGTCATAAATTTCAACGACGCGTGATTGCGCTGGCGCGGTATCGACTTTATTGAAAATTACAAGCTTGCGCCGCGCGCGCGCGCATCAAAAATATCGCCGATTGTAAATCGCCGCGCTCATGTGTAATTTCAATAGCGGCCACCGCCGCCGCCTCCTTTGAGATCGCCGATCGAGCCTTCCCTTTTTTTTGCTCTCTCGTCGAGCGCCGGTTTTATTGTTATTCCGCTCGCGGCAATCTAGTGCTGGATTGACGCTGGGTAATGCCAAGTGCGCGCACGCGTTATATTATGCTACTGACATTGAGAGCAGCCGGCGAGCTTTTACGTGAAAGGAAGATAAAGTAAGTTTTGTTACGGGATCGATTTTTCCGCAGTTTAAATTACTGATTGTTGCAAGACACTATAAAATTTTTAAAAACATAGCTGTAAATGTTTACTTTAAACTTAATAACTGATATCTATAGGTACTATCAGTATCTGGAAAGTTGTAGAAATTTTTAAATATAATTATGTTCAAACAAGGTAATGTACAACTTACTCTTGGAAGGAATACCGATTATGTAGTCAAGCCGGTGCTTATTTCATTGATAAAAACTGCAATTAAATTTACATAATATAATCTACCAGTATAGGTGCAAGATTTGAATTATGACTTAAAAAATTCTTATGACATTAAACATTATCGGCATTAAATTTGCATATTATCATCAATTGATGAATAAGCCATACTTAAACTAGAAAAAAATCCGTAAGCTTCTGATTGTCGGTTAACTTCAAAGCATTCATTTAAAAACATTAATTACATAATTAAAGTGCCTTACTTTGTGTGTTTCTCAATTAGCAAGCCACTCTTGTATATTTTTCGTGAAATCCCACGTGCACACAGCACGTTACGCTTATACCCTCTTCTTTTCCGACTTACGTAAATCCAGTGTAGTAGCCGCCCATGCATACCCGACTTAATAAAGTACGCGGCTCGCATGAAATTCAAGCAGGCGCGTTCGCGGCGTTTCCGAGGAGGAAATTCAAGGAGACAGAAACTCGCGCGCCAGGATTGCAATTATCGAAATAGCCGACTGTATTATCGCGTCTTGCGATTTAGATGCATGTGTGTGCACACTTACGCATCGCCCACGGGCGAATTCGATACGCGAGCGCGTAAGCGCGAGGGCGTTTCTTTATCGAAGCCGAGCTCGATGAACGATTTCCTTTCATTGATAAGATCGCAAGGGGACTGAATTGATTCGCGAGTCGTGTTGATTCTTTTAGGTGTGTCGAGTTTGTTTACTTGGTTATTTGAGTGGATCATGCTCTCAAAAATATTGATAAACTTTTTTTTTATTTTTAAACGATGGTGTAAGGTCGGTGCAAGGTTTGACAGCAGAAGCGAAGCTTCTCTAGTAAAATCGCGTTACCTCAAGTGCCAGAATAATAGCACATCAAAGCTCTCGCTACCTTTTCCTTAGCTCAAAGAGTAACGGCGAAAACCACGCCTCTTACGCTCAGGCTGCGCGGCACTTGCAAAACGAAGTTCGAGCGGTATGCTGAAATGCACCACGTCGCGGGCTGTGTAACTGCCTGAGGTATGTACGAGGGTTCGGCATGCACTGCTCTTATGAAAGCCCAGCGCGCAACCAGCGCAACGCGCGATTTATGAGTAGGACGTGACGCTTTACTATTCCTCTTGGTGCCTTATTACTTCGTGTATATAGAGGCTGGAGTATGAATTTGTAATGAAAAGCTGCGCGCGCAAGTGGAGAAAGACAGTAGGTGTACTTGCTTATTGTCTTTCCGTTTTCGAGATTCGAGTAATGTCTGCTTTTATATGTGCTGCTCGTGATGTAAATTAGATTGCCTGTAACTGTAATTCTGATGTAACAAATTTGATAATTGTACAGCTAGTTGTACGGCTATATGTTAACCTCAAACAATGCAAATAAATTAAAATATCGTAGGATAAAAAGCGTGTAATTATCAAAAGAAACCAGATGACCAATCGCAACTCCCCCGTCCATCAGCAGGCTATTCACCTCGGCGTCCGTTACCTCTTCGACTCTGGAAAAGCAATAAGGCGCCAAGAATCTCGTCGAATCCGCATGATTGCCGCTACCGGCGCGTGTACACGCACCGGCTAGGAATCCCGCCGAGAATTTCCGAACCGGAAGCGCGCCGCGCGCATATTTCGAGAGGCTCTGCCGAGCGGGAGCCGCTTTAAAATTAGCCGCGGCGATCCGCTGAGTAATCGGCGATTCGTGTTTTCCGCGCGCGCGCGCGAGACCAGCGGAGCTCGCGTATATAATGCGTACATATCGTATAGTCAGCTGCCTGCCTGGCGCTCGCGAATATAAAGGGCCTCGTTCATCGCCGAGGCGCTTCCGTTCGCCTGACTTCCGCGGGATGCTTCGTTTGTCGAAGATGGGACTTTTATGTGAATTGCTTTTTTCATTCGAGGCTGTGGCTCTGTGTGTACAGCTAGTTTTGAAATTATATTGTGTAGCTGAAGAGCTTTTTCTGGAATAGCGAAATAAATTTTTTTGTCTAAAAGGTTTAATTAAGTGGGTTTTTTAAGTCAAATTATAAATAATAACTTTAAAAAATTAGTAGTCTTTTGAATAAGAATGTAAATCAATATTTTCGTCAACGATCACTTACGGTAGAATTTATTATAATAAGAGTGCTTACAGTGCTGTAATTGCAAAAGGATTGAAGTAACTAACAATCTAGAGGGTTCATTAAGAATATGACTCAACAAAATAATTAGTAGCAAGTTAAAATAATAAGTTACTTTTAATCTCTGCTACCTTATTTGAAATTATAGAATAATAACACTTTTTGCAGAAAATAAACATGCATTTTAATTTTAATTTTGTACAATTTTATGATTTGTAAATTAAGCATTTTTTATATAAATCTTTGTAGTATTTCAATATCATGCATTTTATAAATTAAAATTTTTAAATTACTATAATACGTTATATTATGAATAGCAAAATAATTATTTCACATTTTCATCATCTGAGTAGCAAACAAACTATACAATCTTCAAATCTTAAAACTCTCCTGTTCAACCCTCCAATCCAACTGAAAGCTCTTTCTCCGTCGTTTCAAGCTCAATTGAAAGCACACCAGTGTCCAGCTACTTCATCAGCGCGCTCGGCCCTTAATGCATTATCTCTCCGCGTCGCGAGACGCAAAAATAAGCGAATCAATCCGGTCGACTAATAAGCGTCGTCGACGCTGAGTAATAAGCGCGGGGAGGCGTCAACGTTTTCATTACGTCCAGCGGCGCTTTGACTAATCTCCGGGGATAGAGACACAGTGGAAGATTCGCGCGCACGCGGCTGACGTCAACGGAAGCAAGCTGATATTCGCGCGAGTCTGCTGATAAGAGCGGCCCTGCGTCAAACGTTTTCGTTTCAGCTTCCAGAATGGGAGAACAGAGGATGGTCTGTTTGTGGTCGCTGTGGACTGGAAGCCTTTTCTTCGAAGTTTTTTTATATGATTTTTTTTTGGAGAAGTAAGTTTTTTTTTTGGAACGTTACTGAAACACGGAAGTGAAAGTTTGTTTAGCTGTAATCAGTGATTTTCTACGAGTTTTGTTTATGGATTACTAAAGAAATATTTAAATATTGATAAGTTGTTTGAATTCTACATTAGTTTGAAATTTTTTTTAGTAAAACACAATTTATGACTCATTTTTCTTTGATAAAATAATAAAAAATCATGATTCATATATAATATATTTTATACGTCACTAGTAAGGTGCCTGCCTGCAGGCCAACACGGATGATTCTACAGCTTTCACACACTTAATCTATGATAATAAGCTTTTCAAGAGCCTAAAGCATGCGCATATAATTGCTGAGAATATTAGAAGAACCTCTGATTGAGAGAATTCGTAATCCTGTTATTCAAGATGATAACCCGTGATTCCAACAATTTATTACGTGATTACACCAGCCTTTCGTATTTTACTTGCACTGCTCAAGGCTACATTATTGAGAGAAAGAGCAAAAAAAATCTTATTAAAAATAATTATGACAATGCGAACATCAAACGACTAAATTTTTCAGTAATCAATCTTCACTCAAGCGCAAAATTTTTTCCCCGGAACGAGCGCCATTAATCTGCGTTTTACAATCGTTGTGATTGATGCAAATTTACACTTCCCTTAATCGATAAAACAAATTGAAAAATAAACTCGACAGGCGTGTTTCACACAGGCGAGTGACGTTGAAATCGGAGAGCCGAGGAGTCAACGACACGACCTTCCTTTCCTTTTGCGCGCGGTACTTTGGCACGTGCGCGGAGTTATCAACAGAGCGCTTTTCAAGAATACATAATGCGTAACGCTGAATTCTAAAATTACGAAATCCCAAATGTAGGACAAGCTGATATCTTTTAATTAAAATGAAAACTCGATTTTGCACTCTACAATCAGACGTACAAATTAACACCTATACAGAAGCACAATAACTGAAAACCCGTCGCAGCGAGTAATTACAAACAGCAAACTCAATTTACTTTTCCGACTTACAAAGCCGACGCTCCTAAACCGTCCGTTAACCCAAGTCATTGTCCTTCTCCCGATCCCGCCTCCTCCATTGAGCGAGCCAGAGCTAGCGCGGGGGTGGCTAATTGATTTTTTCTTTATCCCGCGCTGAAGAGAGCGCGCCCAGTTATTTTTCTGCGCAGCGCGTCGCAGCGGACAATGTGTACATATATAAGAGAAGCCGGGCTCGAGAGATTCGCGCACTCCCGTTGGAGTGCTATCGATTCCAATTTATTACGCGGGGCCCGGCATGCGACAGAGACGCGCAACTTGGCTCGCTGTGTATTCTTGTGGGCTCGAGTGCCGCGCAGAGACGAGAGACGCGCTCGGCTGGATACAAAAGCGAGCGAATTTTCTCGAGTGGAAGGAGAGAGAGCACCGGGGTAATCCGGTTTTAGCATGAATTTCATATTGTGCGGAGCTTCCTTGGATCTTGGGAGTGGAAAAGCTCGAAAGCTCTTGGCTGTTTGAGAAAAATGACAAATTTTTAAATTGCAAAATAACGGGAAAATCTGTATCGGAAATGTTTATTGATCTCATTTAAGACTTTAATACGATTTTGATGCATTGTTAAATAACTATAGGTTTAAAAGTTTTAAAGTAGGGAATCAATCTTATTTTTCGAAAAAAGTGGGTGAAAAATTCACTGACTATTAAAACGATCTATTCACTTTATCACAGGAGACGATAAAACTCTAAGTGTTTGATGAAGTGGCTACCATAAACAATACCGCCCGCGAGGACGACAATAAAAGAGCCAGAAAAAAAGTACCGTCCAAGAAGAGAAAAATGACGATGTCTAGTGACAAAGGGAAGAAGAAGGAGAAAGCAGTCTTAGCCGAGAAAGAAAGGGAAAGGCGGGCGTATAGTATAGACGATAGTGAAAGCATTGCTCCTTGGCTCAATGAAAAAGAAGCATAGCACCGAGGAGCGATAAAGAATGCGCGTTTATATATATAGCTCTGCGGGGACGTCGACAAATTGCTCGCAGAACTGCCTATCTGCAGAAGTGCAAGAAGAAGTTCGAGGACGGAGATATAGAGGGAGAGTTTACGTTCGGCTCGCTATAATGACAGCTACGCTCTCTCGGTTGATTGATAAAGAGCAAACTCACGTGGTACGCCTCTCGATGGAAACGTGCCGGCGAGTTGTACACATTTTTTCTGATCATGTTTGTTGTGGAGATAGCGATGGGATTACTTTAGCACGCTCTCTGACTCATACTTTATGGATTAAAATGGATTTGCTATTTTCTCGCTAAAGCGTGTGTTTACTTGTACGTTTGCTGGAAACAATCAAATCATAAGGATTACTGGCTAACTAGGCGCTTGTAATTAAAATTAGAACCCAGCAGCTATGATAGATCTGCAGAAAATCGCGCTCATTTTCTCGAGTACCTGTCAGAAATGGAAAAATAGCAGAACTTTAATCTATATAATTTATTTCGCTCCAACGATGATACGAAATTCGCTGCATGTCTGCGCCATAAGATACAACATGCCCCGAGGAGTGCGAGACTAAACGTTTCATTTAACGCAAACTGAATGATAATGACGTATATCATTCACGAGTAAATGCAGACAGCATCAGACCAAAACACAAAGATTACACGTAGCTATAATATATAGACAATAAAATCTTCAACGCCAACTGCTTATCAAAGATTAAAGAAAAATGACAATAACAAAGCTAAAAAGCCAAGGAGATAAAAAAGCATAGCAGACTCGGATGTATTTTTACATGTACACGATTGGCGGTGCAGCAGCGCGCGGCAGATGCAGCAGACCGCGATGCCCGAAACGGATAAAAGCTCGATCGAACTCGCGCGTCGAATGTGTGACGTCTGGCGCCTCGGCTGCGCGCGGCGGACGTGAACGAACAGATAACGAGCTCCGCAGCAGCAACGCAAGTTTATTTCGAGTGCGATCGGTATGCAAAAGCACGCCTGATTCTTCTTTTCGTGGCGCGCGAAAGAATCGCAGCGAGATCAAAGGGCGTAACGAGAGCGATGCGGTTGATTTTTGTACTTCGTGGCTGGAAGGTGGCGAGTTGTTGGTAGATGCTTTGCCGATTGGTGGCTATTGAATGATGCTTTCATTGCGCTTATCTTTTTAGCAAGTTTCTTGATTTGTGATTATTTATACGTTTGGAGAGTGGGTATTTTTATTGAATGAGTTTGGAATGGGAAAAGACGATTAGAAATAAAATTTTTGGAAACAAAACCTTTTTATGCACAAACCTCTTATAATACTGCATATGATGTAATTATTAAAAAGTTCTCTATATTGATCTAATTATTATTCTGTCATAAAATGCCCACAATATTACGTACAATCTGTAAATGTAGGCAGAAAAAAGTAATGGAATTTCTCTTTTGTTTCAGGTAAGCCCTGGCAAAATGTCTGTCCATCAGTTAGCGGCGAAGCATCGATCAGCCGAGGCGTGAGTACATTAACCTTGGACACGCCGGTCGCAATATATCGACACTCCTCTCACATACGGCGATCCTCATGCGAAAAGCATTGTTGCTTGAAGCGCGCTCGCAGCTGTTAAGGGCCGTTACGAATCCTTAAATAGCCTCCGCCGCTAAAAAAGAAAGCCTGCCTCTGCTCTCGAAGCAAAGGAGCCCACTTAGGCGCAGGCCAATTTTCTCGAAAACAGGCCTAGTCGATCGCTGCTCGAGGCTTATAATGCCTCCTTTTGCGCGCAAGATTTTCCTTCCTGCGGAGAGTGCCTACCTATACCCATACGGACGCGAGGAAGTGCCAAGCGCACGCACAATGGGAGAGCTATTATGTCTGAGGCGTGTCGAGCGAGAGACCAATGGATATATGCTGGGACCAAGCGGGAAATAGTAAAATGTAGCTTTGCGCTTGCATCTTAAGTAGCTTTAGACTCTGAGTATACGTGGGAATAGCATCGACGTTTTACGACGCTGGAAAAACAGAGATATATATCTGTACATTAAGGCTTTGCAGTATATGGGATTCTTGCGGAGAAACTACTTTTTATTTGTTGTCGCTCAAACAGGAAAATCGCGCACTAAAATTATTATGCATCTTTTTCATATTACAAAAAGAAAAACTTTAACAGCTTTAACTGTTATACCTATTGAAAACTAACTATGATTACTTTCCTACAAATGACTAAACAGCGGTATCCGCGGCCATTCCGGCCTAACGAATCCGAACGCCTTATAGCACTTTCCGTTATTAAAGCAACAACAACTCTATAATAAGCCGTCGGTAGTCCCATTTCATAACGAGCCATACAAGAACCGCCTCCACTTTACGAGCTCCAGCCATAACTACACTTTGTCCAGCATTGACAGAAACGCCAGTTTACAAGTCGATCGAGTCTTTGCGCAAGCCCCCTCCCCCCTAAGCCAGCCTCATTACGCGTAGCCACGCGCATTTCTTCTCGGCGCGCCCGCAAATCTCATTAATATTCGCGCGCGGTCAAGCAAAAGTAAACAACGAAGCAACAAACGCGCAGTTACACAGCTCCCGGCTAGCGAGCGTAGCTATATAACGACAGCGCGCGAGATAGTCTCGTCGTGCCTCATTAACGCGAACGCATTTCCCGTGGAGCGACTAATTGCGCTGGCTCAAGCTCGCCTACGAGAGAACTACAGCCCTTTTGTGAAACCGGCGTTGTTCTTCTGGCTTTCTCTCCTTGGCAGGCTGCTCTCTGCGCGTGTATATACCTATGCGTCTCTCGCTCGCGCGCGCGACGGGAGCCGCAGTTTGCGCGCCTAAGTAAGCCACGGATCAGCGAGCAGTGAAATCGATTTTCTTCCTAATCGCTGCCGCGCCTCCCTCTGTGCTGCTTCTAGACGCCTCTTTTTCTCTCCTTTTGTTTCGCCTCCGAGGGCTTTTTCGCCTCTTTTGCAGCTAGTCTGCTCTTCGATGCTTTTTTCTCGATTTGATTGAAACGTTCGTGCGGTTAAATTTAATAACCTTTCGCTTGGTGCTTGCGGATAATCAATTTTTAGTGGATTTTTCCTTGTTTTGATTTAATATATCGGTTGAATGTAGATGGAACGAGGGATGTTTTGCCTGACTCTTCTTTTTGTGAAAAGAAGTAATTTATCAGTTACAACATCATTAAATGTTGAATTTACGTTCTCTCTTAACTTAAGAAGCTATTAAAATTGATTTAAAATATAAATTAATCAACTTTATTATAACAGAATTTGTATATCGGTTCACATTTACATGTGGTAATACCCGAATTCCGTGATAAAAATACGTAATTTTTACTGTCAACAATTTAAAAGTTTTAGCAACTTAATTCAATGAAATGGCATTTCCAATTGAGCTGACTACAATAAAATTCAGTAGATTATGTAAAGCAAGTCCAAAACTATGTACATCTAATTAACAGAACTATACCCAGCTGATTACCACCAACGACGAGGCGTTTTATTTCAACTGATTCCACTATTTACAAGGCCATTCTCTTTCACTTAGCCGGCGCGTGCACTATCTCTCTCCTCTCTTCCATTACCTCGTCATTCTTATTTCAGGCTGAAACTTTTTCTCTCTCCCCGGGGATGCCCCGTCTGTACACACTTCGTCTACTCCGTGCAAGTCAACTCGGTGTCGTATTTCACGAATTAAGCGGATCATCCCCCGATGCACAAGAAGCAGCAGCGAGGGTTTCATTAAATGCGCCGCGCGTTCGAGCGACAACCTTTTATCTGTTTGGCCAGCTATTAACGGCCGTTTCGAGCTCGTTACCCGGATCATTTTCTCATGAGCTTTCTTCCTAGTTGCGCTTTCATTTATGTCTTTCGCGCCTTTTATTGAGATAGCTTTATATTGGGATGTTGTTGAGTCACTGAATTTTTATTTATGGATTTGTTGACTATATGCATGCAACATTGCAAATGAAAGACTTTAAAGATTCAATGTTATACATCATTTACCGTACATTTTTTCAATAACAACTATTCATTCTTTTTAAATCAGTAGAACAAATCGTTTTATACAGTTTCCTCTCGAAAAATTCAAGGGATCAAAACAAATGAGTTCGGCCAAAGCAAAACAAAAACCGTCGACTTTTACATTTGGAACGATAACTCACGAAAGCCAGAAAAATCGTCGTCACACAATATCTTATACGGCGCGTATCAGATATACTTTAATCAAATTACCATCTTCCGCTCGCTCTCTCTCTATCTATCTTGGCCTCCACATAATCTGTAATCGGCAGAATCAATATAGCACTCGGGCAGCTCGTAAATTAGCCAATATCGCATATCGTCTATCCAGGGACACGAGCGAGCGCGACGAAAAAAACGACGCTTCCTGAAAGCCAGCTCGGGTTGCAGGACAAAGCAAACAAGCAAGGTCAGAAGAGCCCCCCGTATGAGTCTAGCCTCCCCCCTTCCCCCGCTAATTTTTCAAATGTCGGAAGAGGGTCGCTCGAGAGTGTAATGCGCTCGATAAAATCGAGGCTAAGGAGAAGCCGACTTGTGAAAGCCTCGCATCACGGGGCGAGAAGAAGCTTACGCTCGAGGAAGACGCCGCCGTCGCTATATCCAATAATACACGCGACGCTTTTCTGGCGCACTCCGAGTCTCGCTCTCTCTCTCTCTCTCTCTCTCTCTCTCTGCCTCTGGCCAACACCCTTTTTCCAGAAACTATAAATACCGCGACCCACTTTTATCTATTCTCTCTCTCTCTCTCGAGAGAGAGAGAGAGAGAAAGAGAGAGGCGCATGGTAAAAAAGGGGATCGCGCGCAGAGCGGATGAGATTGAATTGGGAAATTATGCATAGGGATGAGGAATGTAGAGATGCTCGCGGAGCGTAATGGAATTTAGTGGATGCTGGCTTCTGTACGAGGAATGACATGGCTAGATGCTATTTCGAGCAAGAGGGCTGGAAAGCTCTAGTTGTTGTCGTCGTGTATCCATCTGTTTTTATTGGCTGCCTACAGGAATGGATTGTGGAGAAGATGCGCTAGCCGGCTTTGCTGTAGAGTCATAACAAATTGTTTTGATGTTTCGTTGCTGAATCTTTAGCAGGAGAATTGATTGTTCGGGAAATTAGAGTAATATACTGTGACGCAGTGGTAATATTGTTGAGAAGGAAGAATGTTTACTTTACGTTAAAGTGATGCCGGGTGAACTAGGCTTTGCCACTCTTCAGATGGATATTGACTCATTTTTCTAACTAGGTCATTCAACTAGGAATTCCTTGTGGCACAAACGAATGATGTGTATTTGTCAGGATTTGAGCATTTATTCTCCAGCTATGTGACGTGATGATGCATTCGTCAGATAAAGTACTTGTGTTTGAAAAATAACAATTGAAAAACTTGAATATATACGTCAATGTTCTATGTAGTTTCTGCGACAGTCTTGTTGCTGAGCTAAGTGCATTTCCTTGGCAAAGCTCCAAGTTTCTTTTCACTGCTGCAATTTAATGGAACGCTTTCCAAGTATTATGATGAAATTATAATTTAAATCATCGTCTTCAGAGTTTCGTTATTTTTAATTAAGATTGAAATTACTTCATTTATATTATCTCATTAATCTTATGAGATAACCTACTGTTTCACATTTGGGTTACAATAACTATCTGCTTCAATTACGGCTGGTTTTTCAATTTTTAATAAATTTAAAATAAAAGATTCAAGAATATCACGTGCTACGATGATGGATGTCATCGCCTGGTAAATATTTGTAGCCTTGTAAGGCTTTTGTTTTAATTGATTAGACAGTCTTGATTTCCGTAAATATTTTAATACAATTTGTAACCTGTTTGTATCTGAACACTTAAAGTAATTAAATGTACCTTAATATAAAAAATATTTGTCTTCACGAGCAGAAATTCATTAATTCAAGTCCCGTAGGTCATTTATATGTTTATGAAATTGGCAACAACCTACAACAGTTTTCCTATTGATAGAATTACCTCGTAGTACCTTTACGCAAACGATAATATTTAGAGCCGCCTACTAAAATAAAGCGAAACAGCCGAGCGCGCGAAAGCCAAAGGGAGCAGGCGGCGGCGGCGTTATATGGGCGAGGGCAGCGGAACGTCATAAACCAAATTTATCCGCCGACGCCTCGTTTTCGATCGGTTTACTCTTTGCTTTTGCAGGCGGGTGTGGCCGGCAGGCCTCGTTCTTTGCCCTCGCCGTCGCGTGGCCTAAACTTTATTTGCTCTTTTTCTTTGATGCGGCACCGATCGCGTATATTCGCTTCTGACTTCCTCGGTGAATCCGACGCGCTTTTACCAAGTCATTTGAGCGATGGAATTCCGATAACGCGATGAGAGCAAAGTCCGATGGCTCGGCAATTTTTTGTTTGCGCTTTTCGGTGATACGCGTTTTATCGTTTGCTTGTTTGCTCTTTGCAAGTGTAAATTACGAGCTGGTAGCAAAAATTTATTTTAATATTGGTTTATTTTTGCAGTCTATGATTCCATTGTTATTTTTTCGTTCTACAAAACTATCGATATTCCTCACTTTAAAAACAAGCCCATATTATTCCAACATTATGTATGTGTATGCAGTAACGGTCATAAAACTTTTTCTTTTTTCCCGTATCCCCGAGTTATGCGCCTCGGATAATAAAAATTGAATATACCGGGCAATATCACGATCGACCGATAAAACATTACACGTAACATCGGCTCCTCGCGAGCTTCCATAAAAAAAGCACTTTGTGAGCAATTTTAACGACAAAATCGCGCCTTTTAGCGCCTATCCACGACGAAACGCCTCGAAAAATCCGCAATCTCGGCAAATAAAATTCCAGCCCTTAATGCAATACGCTCGCGACCGGGCTTGCATTTTTCCTCGTCTAAGAGCCTCTCCGTAATAAGGTAAAAAGGCCCGGCGAGAGCAGCCGGCGCGGCTAAGTGTATTTGTGGACACCCCCGTCTCTTGTTACGAGCGTTCGACCTTTGATGCCCTGCGTCCTTCCTCCTCATCCCCCCTCTTTTTCTTTCACAGCTGGTACATATAGTTTTTGTGGTAGCGGAGAGGTGTACATGCCTGTGCAGATGGAGCGATGATGGAGTGGAAGTGAGGCTGGGGGATTGTTTTCTGAGCGGTGAACAAGCGGAACAGTCGTTTGCGTTTTAGGAAGTGTGAAGGATTTTTGTCGAGAAAATTGAAGAGCTTTCTATATGAATGAACAGAATAGATAAATAAATATAAAGTTTTACAAGATATAAAAGTAAAAGAATAAAGCAGATAGTCTCATTTACGATACTCATTAGAATAGTTTACCGATCAACAAAGTTCATTAAATCTCTTCGTCGAACCATTCGTAACTTTATAATTTATCACAACATTGTCTTGGTATAAGCTAAAATCTAGATTTCCTCAAAGACATCGATAAATCCTAAGCAACCTTCAGATAAAAAACCTTCAGTACTGCTCGAGCAGAACATCGGCTCTATTGTAAGGTTCGAGCCTGACACAAATAACGCCTCGTCATTTCCATAACTCGTCCTCGAGGTGTCGGCCATCCGATCGCTCGCGAAACCGTTGCACTTTTATGATTCAAGATAGATGGCATCGGGCGGGAGAAGAAAAGAAAGCCCAAACACACTCAAAAAGAAAAAAAGAGAGGCCGCGTGATTGTGCACTTTATATACTAAATCGGATGTATGTGTTTGTGAACTTAATGCGGGTCGGACGTGGAATCTTTTATTTATCGAGAAAGTGGCTCACGCCCTTTAAGAGCGGGCGAGCAGCCGACTGGCCTAATTGTAGGGGAATATAACCGGGTCACATGTTTACCACGCCGCCTCCATTGTCGGCTTCCTTCGTCGCGTCTATACGTATTTGGCTCGCGCCTGCGAGCGGGCCAGTTGGCCTTCCGAACCTTTCGTCAGTTCAACCGTAGCTATAGAAGTGCGCGCGAGCATAGCTCGAAAAGCGCCGGCTACAAATCGCGAATTTCACTTTCCTTATGTAATACGATGTAAGAGGGTCGACGCCTCGCCTCGCCAAGCTGCTACTGCGTAATCGTGAATTTACATTCGGCGCGTGGCCGTATATGGCGTTACCTCGAAGCATGACACTTTTTTGAAATGTTGTTTTTGTTCTTCCTTGCGAGCTTCGCGAAAACATGAAAATTGATTGATCTAGCGTTATTGATGCGAGTTAACAAGAATGTTGACGTTAGTTTGCATTGTAAATTGGTAGTAAAACCATTTGTTCGATGATTGAGCTAAACATTCAAATGAATCATCGAATTGTCCATGCTTGTCTTTGCTAATCCATTATTTCTGATTTTTCAACGATGCATTAATGTGTATCAAAGAAAAATTCTTTTATAAAAACTTGCACATGTTTTATAATTATCTTACAAACTTTTATAAGTGTGGATAATTACATCTTATATTTTTTGCTTCTCTTTTTAGTATAGAGAATAAAATTAATTTGACCTTTTGAATTACGAGAAGTGTATTTAAAAGCAATTGGCATCTCATGTTACCGATTCAGTAAATAGTCTTTTTACTCATTGATTGTATTAAAAAAGTTCTGTTGAAGATCTCATTAAAAGCGAAAATTATGATTGAAGAACAAATTAATAACACATTTCATATAATTAATATAACACTTGGTAATAAGAAAATCTAAAAATATCACTTTATAAAGCGCAACGATGCTTGAAAGATTAAAAAACTTATTCTCAAAAACTTGCCACCCGAGAATTATAAAGAGCTCTGGTTCGCAGCGCATAACCGTACACCGATTCGTACATAAAATATTAATATCTCCGCTACAGGCAGCGCAAAACGTGTCTGCCATATCAAATTACTTTCGGCGCCTGGTCAGTCCGAAAATCCACTCCCCAAGCTCATCGTGCACGCATTTTCGTACACACAAAAACGGCTCCACGTCTTCGCATATGCATGACAAAAGCCCAGCGTGACCATAGCGGGCCTAATGCGTTCGAGACTTCCGGCCTTCGGACATGCAAATAAAAGGAATATGAACTCGCCAAAATCGGTCTTTCAGTGCGCCTGGAATGATGGATCGCAGGCGAGGAGGTAGACTGAAATGAAAGGATGATGCTTTGCGGCGCTCGAAGCCTAACCCAAATGAGCCTTCTATATCTGCCCCAATGTGGAAGAGTAATGATCAAGTTAATTGATTGGCTTTCTGATGCTTCTCGCTGTCTGTAGAGTTTTTGTTTGCCTTGGCTTTTGTTATCTTCACTGTCCCTTTATCTAAAACAGGTATTACGCATGGATTAAGTCAAGAATATCGATCGCTGAACTAATGCGTTTTGATTAGTGACATATCTATATCAACGAATTTAAAAAGTCAAGAGGAAAATGTCTTCATCAAATCATTCATCAGCATCACTGCATAATATCACAACTAGCAGATGTGCTCAGCTAATAGTTCGATTTAAACTCTTGAGTGCGTACTGTATAAATAAATATAGTGTCAATATTTCATTATCACCTTTAAAATAAACCATATTTATGATAGCTTAGTTTATTCCGAGACGAATACTACATACAAAACCGTACGACGTCACTGTCGTCGGGTAGAAAATAAGCAGACGCAATACAAAGCCTAATGGAAGCAGTCAGATGTAAGCCGAAAATGACATTCGCGTATATACACGTCGAGCAATAAACAAAACGAGATGGAGAGAGCGAGTTGCGCGATGGAAACCAGCACGCATCCGTGACGCAACGTTATATAGTAAGAAGCGTCGCCGACAAAAAAAGAGCGACGCGACCGTTCGGGCTTCATCGACCCGGTTTCCTGCAGTTACAGGACGAACTGGCCGCTCGGCTTGTACAGTGCAAATAATGAATTTATGAGAACAGAGAAAGTAATTGTTTCTCGTACGTTGGTCAGTTTCTTTCTCGGTACTTACGTCTATGGAAGAAGCTTTCGCGTAATTTATTAAACATTAAAACCTTATAGGATGATTATTTAATGCTGATGTTTTGTAACGAGGCGAACGAGTAGTACAATAAAAAGTAAAAATTGTCGTTTTAGATGGTATTCTCATGATATTATGCCTAAAAATTGCTAAAAATTGAAAGCGTTGTTTAGCATCACGGCCAATATCACAAATTTTCCAGTCGACGCTCCCGTCAGTAAGCCTCGTGCCCCTCGCAGTCTAACGAGCACGTGCTCATCGACACGTATCTAACTCCCTCGAATACCTCCCGTAGCACATAGCTCGCATCGGCTTTATTGCGCGCGACTTGGCTTCGCTGAATTTCATCCCTCCGTTGTAATCCGGCTCGTCTAAATCTCTCCCTCTGACGCGTACTTGCACTCACGCCGACGCACCGTTATTTTTCACTTGTCGCTGGCGCGACGTTAGCGGGCGATCTGTTTTCGCGCGTAATAAGGAGGCGCTTTTATTGCGCCCGAGTGCAAGCTGCCGTTGTGCCTTTGAAGCTTTCTGCTGCGCCGCGCGCGCTCGCGTTTATGGCAGATGCGTTGATGGCCTTTTTAATGAGACGGAATGGCCTTCGATGCGCGCGCGAGCACACGCTCCTCTTTTTATCCTTTTTTTATTCGGCTCTGTGAGAGCAGAATGCAGTGAAGAGGTTTTACGGGCACTGATGTAATATATATTTTCGCTCTCTCTCTCTCTTTCTCCTCCTCGAGGTTTACGGTTCGTGGCTTTGACGAAAATGGACGCGTTGTTCGATGCTCGAGTGTCTGCGGTGCCATTAAAGGATACCGAGCTGAGGAAAGCTTCGGTATTATCGTTTATAACTCGTCAAATTTTCTTCTGCGCTTTCTTTATTGCTGTAATTTTTATGCAAAACGCTGGATGTTTATTCTGAATGTATATATGGATCTTTATTACAAGTTTAAAAGTTATAGTCTATGGCACGGACGGAAATTTGCAGAATTGCAATAACAAATCATGAACGAGCGACATTGTCAACTATAAGCCGAAGCTGATGAAAATAACGCTGATTTTATTCAGCCTGCGTAACTCGAAACTCTATACATCAAGAGAAACGTCTCACTTCAAACTTGCTTCGAGACGCGTGCGCCCGAATAAAAATCCATCGAGCTCAATCGATTAATCTACTCTAAAGGAGGCCCACATCTTTCTCTAGCTTTCTCTCTCATTATCCCGGCGCGTACGCGTACTATATGTGTATGTAGTGAGCGCGCGGCAGATGGACTGACGACGTCGTGGCTTAATTCGCGTTAGACACGCCCGCATGCCGCTTTGCTCGCCGTAAAAGGCCGGAACGAAATCGATATCGCGTGTGCCCGCGGCGCGGTAGCTCTCGAGCATCTCTCTCTTGACTTTTGACTCGCTGGAATTCTCTTTGCGGCGAGATCGACTTGCACGCCCGGATTATTTTCGGTCCTGCTTCCTGTCAAGCGAGATTCGTTGACTAAGATGTTGCTGGGACTGAAGGAGCTAGCTGGAATAACGTTGTTTATTTTACTCGCATAATTTAGTGTGTTACGTTTTCTTCAAGTCTGACTTTTGTTATGGGATGAACATTTTTGTGCATAAGTAATTTTTTATGAATATTCATCCTCTGTTTATACTGCCGTACTTCAAAGTAACGACTTCAGTTCTTCAGGTCCTTAATGTTAATTTGCATAAGGAAATTCAGTTCGTTCTTTTACTATGCATATACAGAAATACGCAATAATTGAAACGTATACGAATATAGCCGCTAGCTTAGGAATTAAGAAAAAAAGCAAACTAGTTATCGTGAAATTAATTTCTTACAAAATATAAAATCACTAGGCTATTCATTCTCTTGCTCACGTAAACTAATAATTCCATCTATTGAATTCAATACTTAAATATATATATTTCAACTAATGAAAATTAGCTACCATAGTATTATATCGGTATCCACATTTCATTATCCCGATGACTCTTTCGAACGCATCCACGACTTTTCACCCAATCAGCTGCAGCGGATAGAAAGCCCCTAAAAAACAGCAAATTCCCGGCGCGTCTTATCATCCTCGGCACGCAACGCGTCGGAACTAATTACTGCCCACCCGTCGCAATTAAGTAACAGCACTTGATCCACGAAAAAGAAAAAGGAATTAAGAATAACCCGTAGATAATGAATTTATTAGAGACCATGACAGAATGGTAATGGCAACGCCCGCTACCTCCCGCGCCTACATTGGATTGCGTGCGAGGGGGACTGTAAATGGCCGCGCGCGGCGAGCCACGGGAAAGCTGCGACCTTGACTTTCCAATGAAATCCCGCGCGGGCATAAATATTCATCGGTCAGCAGAGGATGTGCTTACACCGGTGCTTGCAGGTGTCGCGGCTGCGGTTTTTTTTCTCTCTCGCGTGGGCGGCTGGTTTATTATTATGAACGCCATCGTTTCGCGATGATTTTTTTCTCTCCTGCTTTTTGGGCTCCGCCTGTGTGGGTTGACTTTGCGAGGCTACCGGAGAAATGTGGGTCGAGCGATCGCTTGCTCGTTGGGCAAACGGTTTTGGGATTTTTCCCGGCGTTGCGTTGTTTTTCGTCTGGGAGCTCAAGTTTTTCTGCTTTAACGGGGCTATTATTATATTATTTGGGTTTACCTGTGAGTTACGGGTAGTTAGGATGGAAGTGTACTGTTAGGAGGAGGATGCCGTGGGCTTATGGGCGCTGCTAAAGTCAAGCTGCAGAAAAATTTTCTAAACGCTTTCGTAATTGTTGGTGATTATTACTTCAAGAAACGTGCTAAGATAACAGTACTTTTATAACTCAGGTTTCTTTTTTGTTACTTTACGATGTCTAAAATTGGGTTGTAATTTATTCAGTAAAATTCTAATACAGAAATACAATATTTTCATTAGACATGAAACGAAATGAGGCTAATTAGAATTGAAACGTTGTTTTTTAATTTAAAATGAAAATAATATTCAATCATTCTAAAAACACATAAGCTACAGACGTAAAATATGTAGGTAGTAAATATGCAAGCGTAGATGGAAAGAGCTCTACTTTGATTACGAGATTAAAGTATGTTTTTAAAAACAACATAAGGCTTGAGAATAAAGAGAAATTAGAAAGTTTTAGAAAAGAAAAGTTTTAAAGAACAAAAACATTTCTTATGTACAATGCATAAACTTCCCTTAAGTATTAAAATTAATAACCTGCTATCCAACTCATCACAAACAAACGCACCTTATAACAGTAATTAACGCAAAATGAAACTCTTTACCTAGTTAACGTCACACACGTACAGACACAAACACACTGCTCTAAACAAAAAAATGAATAAAAAGCAGCAACGTTTTCCCGCGCGCGTTATCTCCAATAGTCGGGCAATTTGTCACGCGCAGCCACGCGACTATGCGTGCGCGCGCTATCCGTCCTGGAGAGAAGCAAAGTAAAAATGCGTGTGCTTAAAAAGGAAAACGAAGTGAAAAGAGAAAAAACAGACGTGACCCCGATGCGTGCGTGTACGCGCAAACGCCCCCGGGACGATGTGCAGTCTGCATTTGCATAAGCGAGAAACGCAGCTGATATTGTCAAGCGCAGCTCGGGCTTTTCTTCTTTTCATCTCGCTGCGCCAGAGACGTTAATTTAGCGGCCCGTCACTTCGAAGGGTAATTAAGGAATGCTGAGGAGTGTGGGGGCATACCTTTAATTTGTTCAATTAATTGCCGATTGATTTTGCAGTGAAGTTTGTATGGTGGGTATGGCGAAACTGCTGGACGCTTGGATGTAGAGGTATGATATATGGCTATTCTGATGCAAGAAGTAATGGCCAAACAATTGAATATTAGAGGGATTTTTCATTTTAAATACCAAGGTAGATTCATTATGCACAAACAAATGTGCAAAATTTTGGTTTTACTTATTAAACTTTTTTATATATATTTAGTTTTATTAAATTTTTCAAGATATATTATTTAAAGATTTTTAATTATTAAATTAAATTTAGTTTAAAAATAACGTTTTTCGGTAATTCAAATAGCAGCCACTGTCAATAGTCTTGAATCTTTTTTGTCAGAGCTCTTTGCAGGGTTTTACGTTCCATAATTCCCTCAGATATTTTGAGCTATTAATAACCCGCCAGTGTCTATTAATAGAGACTATTTTTATAAAGATATTATTGAGACATGTGTCATCGCGCTAAGTATCAGATGCCACTGATCCTAACACCTCTTAAAATACCTTATCTAAATCTATATTAAACTTGAATTTTCAATTACACTGTAGTTTATAAATACTGAACAAATGTAAGAAAATTATCTGAAGGTAAAATAATTTTCTCAACTCTCTATTATAATTAATGTCGAAACTTTAGAACGTTATTCGATAAAGATTTGAAGCAAGAAGAGAGTTGAAGTAGAAGTCTGCCATTTGCCTCTCGACGATCAAATGGATTATAATTCAAGAGAATGAACGGCTTTAGCTTTGCTACGTCGTTTATTTTAGTAACAATTAAGGGCTTCGGATGTCCAGACGGTGCCAAGAAAGAGCACACAGGAGAAACTTGGTGGAAGTCTGCGAGAAAGAGAGATAAGGGAATTATTTTATAATTGCCACGTATACGCGCACACTCGATCGTTAGATAATTATGGGTTAGGAGGGTTCGAGGAAGCAGGATTAAGACATTAACTTTTCAATATGATTAGTGATGTGTGAGCTCGTTGATACTGGTTTTCAGATCAGAGCTGCGTCCCTTCTTTCAGCGGAAGCAATAATAACCAAATGATGGGCTAAAGTAAAGTATTGAATAGTGTATATAATGAACAAATTATGAAAGGCTTACGAATTCATGGAAATTGCAAAGTAATGAAAACGTACTCGAATAACTTACGTTTGAGTATTTTAAGTAGGTTCTCTTTTTTGCATGAAAGCACGATGAATTATGCAACAGACATTATTTAAATAATGAGGCGAACTTATCCCTTATTAACTAAAAAAATACTTGTATGCTATGAGGAAGTTTCCACAGTCTGATATTTAATTATTCAACAAGCTACTATTTTCATAAAATCAAAGAACTTTTTCATCCCGTTATAAAGTAAAGCAACGAAACATAATAAGCCTCTAATCAGAATTTTTTAACGAACAACTCAAGTTTCCCACATCTTCATCACGCCGCGCCTTGTATCGCTAGCGAATCTCAACGCACCCACGACGCAGAGCAAGCTCAGCAGCAGCAACGGTATAGCAGGAGCTCTCCAGTGGAATTCGTTATCGCGACGCGCAATATTGCTGCGTCTAAAGCTCAGCGCGAAGTGCGTCATTAAAAAGCAAGGGCTCGAACCTGAACGCGTACCGACACCCCTGATGCAAGAGCCAGGAATCGCTCCCTTCTTCTCTAACTCAATTTTTCTCCTGCAAAAATCCCCGCGCCCACACGTTAAGTACAGGCTCCACTTGTGAGAGAGAGACGATCCCCGGCGCGGGAAATTCAAACAAGGGACTTATCGCGATCGCGCGCCACAATGCCTCCAAGGAGAGAGACTGCGCCGAGGGAGAAGCAGAAAAAAGGGGTTGAACAAGAGCAGAAAGGAGCTGGCGCTGCCTTGGAGAGCGCGCGTGAGTTAGGCTCCCCCTGCTCCTCTCCGTGGTGCGATTCCGCTCTGGATAAACTCTCGGCGCGTCTTTGTTGCTCTTGGGAGGTTGCGGGAGAACCACGTGTGCGCACGCAAACGAGATGCGCCGAGCGTGAAAAGGGAGTTTTTGTCGAGCCTGCCGACGGAGGTGTATTATGCTTGGATTATGGTTTATTAAATGCGCTCTACTTAAAAAGCCTGGGTTAGAGTTGTTTTCTTTCCATCGGTCCTGCTAATTAAAGATAACAATCTGGTGATAAGTTTGAGATAAGTCCTATACTGCTTACGGCTTATAATAAAAAATCGTCGATTCTAAAATAAATTTTTCGGATCAATGAAATTTTTGCAAATAGTTAATATTGATTTGATATTGATTTATTAACGCAAATCAACTATTTGATGCTAACAATTCACTGATATGGACTTGGCATTATGATTCTTGCATAAATATCTTGCAAAGTGGATGTTGAAACTTGCGTACATGTGGGTCAATGTTAATGATGGTGGAATCGTGACTAGTATTCTAATCGACTAAAAGGTTGCAGTTTGTTTATCCACAATTTTGATTCAAAGCACACTTTGATTATTTTTATGTAAGCAGCATTAGATATCAATAAATTATTGTCAATTTAAATATACCACAAATACAAGGCCGAAGAAACTAATAGAAACAAAAATAGACCTATCCCTTACACATATGCGTCAGAAATTCATGCAAATAATACCAACCACCGCTCCCGACAAAAACGTGGGGTCGCACACAAAAAAAGCAGCTTATGCCACGTGGCCATTTGCCTTCTCCCATGACAAAAATCCAATTCTTTTTTCACTGTCAACCAGCCTCGTATTTGAAGAAACCGCGTAAAAACTCGTTCACATAAATCCACACTGTGTATGCTCGACAAAAACAACCCCATGGAAAGAGGAAATTCGTTCCCCTGTCGCATTGTCGCCTGGCCTATATATAAACTACCCCTTTATTTCTCTCCCTCTGTCTTTCTCTTGCCATTGTTTTCTCTGTTGCCACACGTTTTCGGAGCGCATAAACGAGCGGCTAAATGGGCTCGTTTCATCGGTTACTCGCCGAGTCTATGACACGTGCTACGCACGCGCTTTGTCCTTTCATTAAAAAGCTCGGATTTATGTGGAAGATGCGTTTGTGTGTACGGACGTCGTGCACCCGGATGAATGAGCCTTTAATTTGCGCGAACAATCGCCGCTCTATTAATGCGGGCAAACATCCCGAGTGTGCTACGGAAATAGTGCACGAGGATAAAAATTCAGATATGCTTTTTCATCCTTTTTTCTCAAATACGCCAACAAAATAGTTTTATGAACTGAATGACTGCTTTGTCCTCAAAAAGGGTAGGACAATGCAAAAATTTGCAATTCAGTACCATTCTTATCTAGAATTTTTTAATTGCATTATTAGCATTTACCATCTCTAAATATACCGGTTTAAGACCAAAAATGCAGATATGCGAAATTTACCGTTTGGAAAAACAATAAATTCTTTAAATGTAAATGCTTTACGAACATATAGCTATATGCTCAAAACGAGAGTTTCAGCAATCGTACACTGCTATATCGTTAAATTTCGAGGTCAGTAGCACGCCGACTCCGTCTTCTTCTCATTCGAGCATGAATCGTTTATCAATCGTTCAATCTTCGGATGCAGATGACAATGCGCAACTCATGTTTCGTTGATGCAGCGCGCATACGCAATTACAAATTGAAAAAACACCTTAGAGCGCCGATTTTCCAAAAGCAAGTTCCAAACGCGACTTATTTTTTCTGTCTGTATTTCTATATTAAGCAAAAAATTTTTGCCTACTTATCTATACTTTTTTGCATTTAATTTTTACCACACGCACTCAGATGCATTGTAATATTTAATATAGCCTAGTCATCATAGATATCCCAAAGGTTACAATCATTCTCGTGGGATTAAAATTCAGTCTATAAAACTCGCCTGATTATCAGTGGATCTACTCACCGAAAAAGAATCCCAAAACGACGCTTGCCCTCCGAGATTACCGGGCTCTCCCCGTGCTTTACATTTCATATGCTTACGCGTGCCGTCAGACGCAGCAGCAGAGATTTGTCTCCGAAAATAGCCCGGGCTTCTGGAAATAAGAGTCGCACGGCGTTTCTCTTTCGTCATAGTCCACTTCCTGCGCTCGGTCTGTGCGCCAAGTGCCCCCGCGAGTCTACGAACCCAACGCCAGACCAGCCGGCTAATTTCGTTTGTTTTCGAATCAGAATCGAGCAAGGCTTTTCCTCTGCACGCTAGGCCTTTGCTCTATTGGTCCTTTTATTGCCCTCTACTTGCGCGACTTTTCCGGCTTTCATTTTTTTCTTTTGTTTTGCTGGAGATTTATTCATAGTTGGGTGCACGCGAGCAATAGCTTCGTGTTACTAAACGGACAAGTGAGTTTGACTGAAGGGGTTTGACTTAAGGATTGATATGTATGTACAGTTGAGAAAATCCGTTCGAATTGACACATCACTTAATGTTTATATTTATATTTTTATCTTTATTTTTATTTTTCTTTGTAGATTTATGTTTACATTTGAACAAGTAAAAATTAGCTTGCGCAAATTAGGTGCAATGCTATTTTCTTCAACTAAAATCATCATTATAAACATTGAATTTTACACAAAAACTGCACAAATCGACTGTTATCTTAAATAAAATTTTCAAAAAATACAAAATTTTCCGTAGTTGCGGCTTTCACATCGACCGTGATTCAAAATTTGTGTACTTTTCTCGTTAGTTTAATGAGGTTAGTTCACCGAGAACCTAAGGAAGTTCGCGATCGTTCAGTATGTCATATCGCAGATGCAGAGCCGACTCTTTGTTATGCGCCGGAAGACACTCGCGTTTACAACGCCGATCGTTCGCGACTTCCGCTCGCTTATTACAACGCACTCGTACGAGCCTGACCCAGAATATAGGCGTCGAGTCGTTTATGCCTCGTCGCATAAGACATATCATGTGGGTCAAAGCTCCTGACGCTTTGCAGCTGAAAAGCTGTTTACATAGAGCAAACGTGTCGCGCTAACGCAAATAACTTTTGCGCCGGCTGATTTTCTATTGACAGAGAAAGAAACATGTGTTAGATCTGAGGCTTTCGCTATTTTCTGAGAAGACTTTGATGTAGTGTATTAGAGGAACTGCGACTTTGTAAAGTTGCCAGGTCAATGACAATTATAGTTGTTTGACTATTCGTTTATGAAATAATATGAATCTTGACTTGTACAATAATGCAGCTCTCAGTAATAATATTGTTCAAGAATATCCGATCCTTGAATGTAATTGGAATAAACTTTATGTTCATTATCTATAAAATACAAGCTCTGTCCAGATCGTTAATTAAAAACACACTTCTCCTTAACAAGCGCGCATTTTGCATATACATTTACTGTACAACGCAACAACTCTCGAGTTCATCATAAAGCGAAAAAGATAAAATTAACAAGGAGACGCGGGGCGCAAGCCAATTCCTAAGAAGTCACGCGCGGCGCTCTCCAGGCGGATAAGAGAGCCGCCTCGCGGATAAAGCACTCAGGCTCTCTGTATGTACGACTTCGTGACTCTGTAAATGCGAGTAGGGCCTCCCTTAATTTCCCGGAGTATCATTCGGCGCATCAAAGATTTTCCAGCCGGTGTACGCACTCGAGAGTGGAACTAAATTTACGCGGCGGCTTTGCGGAGCCTAACATAAATAACGCCCTTAAGTGTTTTATCTCCGCGTTCTATTCTCGTCATTTTTATTTCCTCCGGCTTTATAGTTTGCCGGGATAATTTTAGTATGAGCATTCCATTAGTAGTGAGCCTCTATTGACTTTTTTCAGCCAGAGACTCTTTTTTGATTTCTTGGATAATTCAATGTTGTCTTTTGAAATTCTTAAAGCTTTTTGCTGACTTGCTGTGATAGTGTTTGAGTAAGGAATCACCTGACTTTAATGCTGTAATCGTATGTGATGTGAAAGTTATTACTATATACATACAGGTAATATATTATTAAGAATTTACTGCAGATTCCAAGTAAATGCAAACGAAAATTCCGTATGAAATGTTGTTAAAAGTAAAATAGTGCTACGAGATTATCGTAAAAAGAACTATTTTATTATACTTGATTTTAGTGACTTAATGATTATAATTAATTTGCGTACAATTTTAACAAATAATAATCAATTATGAACAAAAATATTTGTTAATGGATTTTATGAAAAGACGTCATTATTGTAATAGCTTTGATTATAATTAATTTGCAAGCCCTCGCAACATTAAGCATCCTGCTAATCCAAAGTAAAATCTAAACATAGTCAATTTCGAAAACGCTTCGTCCATCACGCCGAGTAATTATGGCAAAGCGAGCGTGAAAGCAAAACAGCTCGGATAAAGACACCCCATAGGAGTGTATAGCTCGCCCTCGCCTCGTCAACACCATCCGCACTCTCTCCAAAATCATCCTCGGCTCTTTCTCTTACTCTCTAGCTCTCCTGGCGACTTGTATTTATGGGCGCGCAGCTGGCGCACAATGGCCGCGGCCGAAACACAAATACCGCTCTCTCGCGAAAACCAAGAATATACAAACCCAGCGCGCACACCTACATGTATATATAACAAGCATAGGCATCTCCAGCGCACCCTCCGTTTTTCCCCTTTTTGCGAGTCTCGCTGCTGCACTTGAATAAAGCTGGCGCGCGGGCCATAATGCGCCGCCTGGTGTACTTTGCGCCGGGCGTTATTTTATTTCTTTGATGCCGCGCCAGCCAAGTCCTGAATAATCGACTCGTGAAATTTCGTTAAATGAATATGCATGCGAGGACAGCTCGCCGGATTATCTGTCTACGCTGTTGGGGCCGATTCCCCGTTCGCTGGATTTCTTTGATTCTCTTGCGGCTCGGCGAATTGTAGGTTTGGACACACAGTGGATGATTATACCGTTGGCTGGAGGATAATGCGCGGCTTTCGTGAAATTGTATATCAATTCTAGCCAGTTTTATAGATGAGAAACATCGATAGAATCATTTATTCAATGAACGTGTAGTACTGCGCTATAATAAAGCTGGCTGAAAAAAATTATTACGCACAGCCTCGTATTGTTTCTAAATAAAATGATATCTATACTATCCAAGAAACATCAGAAACGTTAACATTGTTATAAATCAAATTCCTAGCGCACAAAGTGCCTCTCATCCCACATTGCGCACTAATTATCCTTCTAAATATACATTAATAACAAGCTTTCATCGCGCAGCACCCGCGCAAAAGCAGAGCTCGCTGGCTGCCACAAAAGAAGCATCACATGGGTACTAGCCGCAGCCAGCCAGCCAGCCAGCATTCGCCGAGGATTATCTTTCACTTATCTCACATTTCTCATATTAGTTACCTCGTCGCTGGACTGCGCGCCGCGCGCGCGCTGACGTAGCGAGGGCGCGACGAGCCGCAAAACCGGCGTTTCTGCGAAAAGATGAAAGAGAAACGAGGGGTGGAAAAAGAAAGAACGAGAGAGAGATGACGGAATGCCTAATCCCGTTTGCAAGCGCGCGCGTAACACGTGTAAAGCTGCGAGGGCTTCGCCGGCCGCAGGGGGAGGGAAAAATATATGTTCGTGGCAAGGAAACACTCGTCATTTTGGTATATATTCTCGCGACGCACTTCTTTTCCCATTAAGAGAGCGGCTCGCTCTAACGAGAAAGCCCATAAAGTGCGACCGCGGGTAAATGAGATTTGTTATTGCGAGAGCGGGTTCCTCTTACGGATTTTTTTTTCTCTGCTTCGAGGAGAGATTTTTTTTCTTGGGAGCTCGAGGATTTTCTTTCTCGCGGCCGCGAGAAATATTGCTTTACGCTTATTTAATTTTCACGACGCGGTCGGAATTGTCGGCTCAGCCTTTCTTTTAAAGGCTAAAATGTTGTAAATTTTGTACATAGCTTGTATTGTTCTACGTTTTAGTTAAAGTACTTTAAAAGTTGGATTGCGCTTGTTAACTGCACGATCGTTATATCTTACAGATGTTATCGCTTCTTTGAAAAGTGCGATAGTAAAGTTAATTGAAGTGACTTTTATCGGTTAATTTTTTTAATCAATTGAGTTTAAATTATTTTAATTTTATAACAAACAAGGAGCAATGTAATTAAGTACCATTGTATAATACGCAGTATATTAGCATAATTATAATTTTTAAATTGCTTCCACTTAACTTTATCATGTAGGCGTCCAAACTTGACGTCTTATATAAAAGACAGTTTTATTATTGTGGGAATGCGTGTTTGAGCAAGAACGAGGGACTGTTGGCAGGCTATGGGGAAATCCCCCATAGCATCTGGCGTTTATGACCAACGGGTCAAAGC
>JAPYZA010005442.1:0-12157 GCA_030522685.1 Eupelmus azureus
CCAACGCGCGATCCTTAAAAATGCAAATTCCCTCAAAGCCCAAAACGCAGGGCGAGCGCGCAGTAAAATAGCCCTTCCACCCGCTCCTCCGTATACCCTTTCTTCACTTGGCAATTTTGCTTGCACTACCCACTCTCTCTCTCTCTCTCGCGTCGGCCTCCCTCGGCGCTGTCTCTGATCGGCAATGAAATTGCCTTACGTGGAATCCGCGTGTATCGTGATGGCCCAGGGCGCGCACGCGAGAAGCGAGCTTGCGAGAGAGGAAATTTGCGATTGACCTAACGAAATTGGACGGGGCGGACCTCGGCGTTCCGTACTCGGGGGCAGAGAGAGAGAGAGAAGGAGTCGGGATTTTTTTAACGAGCAGCCCACGCGCGCCAAGCTCGCCACTGAACCTGTCGCTGACCCTTTCTTTTCGGCTGTGCGCGCACTTTCGCTGCTTCGCGCTGAGGTTCTTTTGTTTCGGTGTGCTCTGGTTTCGAGAGGTTTGAGTGGTTTGGAGTATGGTGCGTATTGGTGGTAATTGTTGAGGAGATTTTTTCAAGTTTTTTTTGTGATGGGGTGTGGAAGTTTGGCTTGGAATAGGGCTTGCGGCAAGAATATTGATGTAATATTGGTTGGATGTTAATGAAAGCCTATGTGTTAAATGAATTTTAGTAAAAATTTTACTGTAACTTGAGATAGACAGGAAAGACCAAAGAGAAAAATTGATTTTCGTAATTTTTGTAATAGTAGATAACAATATTCAATAAGTATATGTAACATAATACTATTAAAGAATCAAAGTGTTCTTATGTGCCTTAAATAAAATGAGGATTCGAGATTGAAACTTATCATTATTTTACTTACCCCTTTCAGAGTCTTAAATAACATTAAATTATTTTGATGGAACTCCTCGGGCTACTTTATGTAATACACGTACCTGAAACAAAAAATACGAAATGAAAAATTAATAATCGACAAACAATATTTTCGAAGTGATTTATTGCACATTGTCTGCGTAGTAACTTATTAACTCGGCATAAATCAAAAAATTTTCTAATTATATTTACTGTTACCATTGACATCGGGCTATTTTCTACCTTAAACTAAACTTAAATTGTCCATTTTAAAGCCATACCATCATAAAGCCAAGCATCAAAAAAAACGACAAGAAACCAGACAATAACCTTAAAACAAGAAGCGGACGTCATGAAACCAAAGGCCATCATTTAAATCAATCTATAAATTAAACAAACTGTTCTTCATCCTTAAAAACGCTCTTAACACTGCCATAACCAAGACACTCCAACCCCCGCAAACCACATCCAAAAACCATAACGACACTTCCGGCCCCGCCAAAAAACCTAAGCAACTCTCCAGCGAACGATCCCATAAACGAGCACTCAACCTCGTCGATTAGAAAACCAGCTGTCCCGCAAAAACGCGTCGCCCCCCTCAGCGACGGAACGAGCGATAACCGCGCTGCTTCCTGTCCCTTCCCCGTAAAGGTGACCATTTCGCGCGCCTTTAACCGTCGTGCTCGGTCCACGATAAAAAAAAGTATTAAGGTCCCCGGCGCAAAAAGCTCCGGCAACGATGTTTGCAGAAACGTCCCGACGCGTAACAGACGAGCGCGCTTCGTCGAAGCCATCAATTCGCACTGGCTTTACGCCGTCTCTCTCTCCATTCAGCGGCTGCTTTTTCTTATGCGCGCCAGTCCGAGGGCGGTGATTCGCGATTTTTCTCTCGCGAGGACTGCGCTCGCCCTCGTAATGCTATACGGCTTCCTTCTTTTTCTTCGGCCGCGCGCGGTTCCGAGAATTCGCGCTCACGGGATTTTCTCTCGGCGCGTGTAATTTATTGCAAAGGGATATATTCATTTTCCGCGGCCCGGGGAATCGCCTCGATTACGGATAATGGAGTCGCTTGTTAGGGAGGTGGAGAGGCGAGATTGCCTTTTTGTTGGCTCTCTCGCTGGTTTTTAATGAATTCAGAGCGTGTTGCCGATTCGTTTTAAGGAGCCGAGAGCGAGCGATGGATAATCACGGGTTATGGCCTTCATTGTTCGGGTAATGATACGCTTTCTTGATTTGTAATGGAAATGGAAACATTTTCTGCTGTGTCTATTTATTTCCTTGGGAGTTGTGGGATATAGAAATGGCTTTTTGGTTGGGTACGTTTCAGTGATAAGGATCGCGTAATCGAAGGAGATGATAAATATTCAGGGTCTCTTATCGGCTTTTAAGTGCGATTGTTTTAAGTTTTATACGTAATTAATATTAATAGTAATTAAGGTAATCGAGTAATTTTATTTTAAACTGGCAGGTATGACTTTAATTATGGTATGCATAAAGAATGAAAGCCATTATTTTTTCGAAACATTGTCTGTAATATATATATTAAATATATATTTATTCATAGCTTAATTCATTCAAAAGTAATAGATGCATTTAAAACTGTAATTCTTTTTAATACGAGTACTGGTTTCCGCAATAGCTCAAAGGTATACGCGTTTTGCGGTTGCTTTAAGATAATTTCACAATACTTTCGAGAAATGCTCCGGGTAAATACTTTTTATATTTATGAAAACGCGCTCGAAAATTCTGTTAGTGGTTTTGCGATCTTTCATGAAATTACAGAGTATAAGAAGCATCAATTGTTGTAACGGCTGACTTTTTCCGCAATTCAGTGAGAGAGGGTAAAAATTAACGAAGTACTTTAGGGCAAAATACTTAAACATGTGAAAAAACGATTATTATCGTCGAATTAAAATGTATGCATTATGCATTAACAATTCCTATGCATTTTTAAAATAACGCAACTCTAAGAAACAATAATTTTTTCCTAGAAAATCATAATTCCCAAATCACCAATTTACCCGTTAATTTACCACCATAAAGCAATTTGACCCAAGCATCAATCCAGCCCCGAATTCGCAAACCTTACAAATCTTGCAAAAGCTCGCAAGTTTCTGCTAAATTAAGCAGCGCGTATCCCAAGACTCGATTAGTATATACACACGCAAGCGCAGCACAACAACAATATTTGCCACACTTGATTAAAGTTTGCCAAGATTCGCTTATGTTAACACTGCAGACGGGCTAACTTTGTACGGGATTGCATATCGATAAGATCTGTACGTACATATACGTGTACATGGGAGCTAAGTTAGAAAATGGACGAAAACGGAAAGGTCGGAGTTGGGTGTAGGTAATCTGATGATGCTTCCCTTGGTTTATTTAGTTATATTATAGTGGTTTGTTTAAAACATTAATTTTATTTCAATATCAAATATTACAAATGGTTCGTAATGGAAGCAAATATTGTTGGGATAATATTTAAACGCGTTGTTCGCGTGTTTACAAATATCCAAGAATTTGGTTCTTGCTTTGCAAACAGATATTTCGCTGGTAAAATGTAAAATGTATTTGCTTGAATTTCAATCCATCAAACTCCACTTTAGTTATGTATGCTGATTAAATAAGGTTATGCTATTGCATAGAGAATACAATTCCGATCGAATATTCCCCAATACTTACATTACAAACAAAATAAACGCTTCCATGAAAACAAAAATATTTTACAAAATCCATTCTTCATTCAATCATCGACCAATTCAAGACGGACAAACAAAAACAACCCTCTCCATAATTACAAAACCTCAGCAATCATTCGCCACTGCATCCCCTTAATCTCACCCAACCCCAACCACCCTTACAGCACCACAAAGTCCCATCCCCCACCAAAAAAAAACCCAAAGCAAAAAAACAACACTCCCACGTTAAGAAAATCGTATACATCGCGTCTCGAGACTCCCATTGCAGAGAGCGAGAGCGGGATAATCCACACACAGACGTATACTCCCTCTGTTACGCGTGTGCGTGCACGAGAGCGGGGTGGTATCTTATTGATCTGGGGTAGGCGCCCGGGGCGTGTCATCCTAGGCCTGTTTAGAGCCGCAGGGAGGACCGCAGCAGCAGCAGCAGCAGAGCTGAGACCCTAAAAGCCCGCGACGCATGCGCGCAGGGTAGAGCAGCAGCGGGAGCAGCAGCAGCAGCCCACCCCGGAGGGGTGACTTCCAATCACCGGGAGCGAGCTCACGGCTTTATTTAGCTCGCGGCGTGTGTGCGTAAGGAGAGGGGAGAGAGCGCCGAGACGCGACCGAGAGATAAGAGGCTCTCGCTGCTACGTGTAGGTTGAAATGTGTGGGTGGATGTGTGTGTGTGTGTAAGGGATGCGAGTTGGTTGGTGTGTGGGTGGCAAGATGGAAGCGAGTAGGTGCGAGGATGCTGGTAATGACTCGGATTTTTTTTTTAGAGTGGGAGAGTTGAGTTGGGAAGGAAGGTAGTGAGGGATGGGTTGGTTGAGGATTGGTTGGTGATTGGAGTCATGAAAGGAACGATACTACGGGTTTTAATGTTGTATTGTGTATTTTTATCTAATAAAGATTGTCCAGACCCTCTGGTTATAAAAAATTTTGCTTACTTAGAAAAAGAACTTTTTTCGGCTAAAGTATTTACAAAATTAGGCCAGTAATTCGGTCCATGAATCCTGAAATTAATTTCTTTATTTTTTATGATAAAAATAAAAAAATAATAATAATAAAATATCATAAAAAATTAAAAAATTAATTACAGGTCTGATTGACTGAGATGGTGACCCAATTTAGTGAGTACTTTAGGCTAAAAAATTCTTTGTATATAAAAAAAAATTTTTTAACTATAGAGTCTAAATTCTTGTAGTAAAATATTGTTGGTACTTTTACTTGCTGAAATTTCGTAAATATTGCTAAGAGGGAAAAATTCACGTGCCGTTCACTTTGACGTTTGGAACAATAAAACTTTTCTTCGTTGTCTTCAAAATTTAGATTTACAAATTCAAAAATCGACGGAAAACCTAGCAGAATATTTTTGGATTCAATCCAATTTTAGTGGCTTTCTGTAGACATTTACAATTTATCAAAAATAGAAAATCTTAACATTCCCTTAAAATTTTATATCCTTAATCATTTTTTATTTCGTACTATTCGCAAAGATACAACTTTCATAGATCTACACAACCTATTATCAAAGCCCAATTTCAGCAGTCAAAGTTTCAAGATTAACCAGTACATCAATACCACCAATAAACTAAAACCTAAATCCATAAATCTAATCCACACCGTCCATACTCTAACAACCCCAACTCCGCGCAGCCTCCATAAACAAAATAAAACACACATTCCAAATGTACATAAAGACGGTTACACGCGCGCACCGCTTAAATCTCGCTCTACCGCGCGAAATTACGTCAGGAACATATACCTCCGCGTTCAGCGCGTTTTCAGGCCTCGGCTCACAGCCGATTATAAAGTGCGTATACAGCGGCTATATATCCAGGGCGCGCAGCGCTGCAGAAACTAGTCTACTCGGCGCTCTCGGGCCGCGAGCTAAACGATCGTTTCCCAGGCACGTAAACGTGAATTATGGATCGTGTCAATATCTGCAAAATAGGAGCCGGAGCGACCGGCAGAAACTTGTCCCTCTTTCTCTCTGGTTGAGGAAAATCGCTGGGGCTAGTTATGTAAGAATGCGAGCTTTTCTACGAAGGAGTGCGTTTGGTAATATACTAATTCATCGGTTTGATAATTTTATCGATACGTGGTTTAATGAGCCTAAATGGGTATGTGCTGGCGAAGGTTTATTGGCTTTTGTTGCGATATTGACTTGTTAATGATAGATAGAGGAGGAAAAAGGTTCTGATGTTTAATAACGAAGAGATGAGGGGATTTATTTAAAAAGGTTTTATCATTGCAATTATGCGATTTTCTTCCTGTTTCAAGAAGAGCCCTGAGAAGTGTAAATAGTAATTAAAAATTTTTAATAACGTTCGGAACACGAATTTCAAACAAGACAGTAATGAATCCAAATGAAAAACTTCGGTTAATAATAATATAAACATCATTAAAACAAAGCACGCACGACGCATCGATTAAATCAACTTTATCAAACCAAGGCAACAAACAACAAACCTCAACTCGCAAAAAACCAGTCTTCACGCATCTCACCGATCATTAAAAAACTCAACCCTGCCTTATTCCCCGCGAAGCCAGCGCGTAATCCTAATCAGTCCTGCACATAATAATAAAGACAGCGCAGCCAAAAATTTAGATCCTTATCCGAGTGGTTCGCGCTTGCTCGCTGCCTCGCCTTTCCATTCTAAAACGCCGGTATGTAAAATACGATCAGTGCGCGCACATCAGAAAACGAGCAGAGAAAGCAAGAGAGAGAGTAGAGAAGGAGAAGAAGGAGACAGGGCGAGGAGGGAAATTTTCGGAAATTCGCTACGGGGATCCGCTTTACAACCCTCATTAGATCCGAGGCAGGCCTTATCTGATAAATCCGGAGCGAAACGGGTGTTTTTCGTCCTCTCCCGCCCCTCTTTTGTTACAAATTTGACCGGGTAATGCCCGGCCTGCCGGGGAACTTGATAAAAGCAGGAAATTACTGGTTTCGTCGCGGCCGGCTGAATATATTATCGGGCTTTTTCTTTGCGGATGTAATGAGAACGTTTGGACTATTAGGGCATCTATTGCTTTAAGTATGAATATTAAGGATGCGCGAGGCTCTCGAGGGCTTGGAGTCTCGGCACTGATTTTAACTTTTCGACTAAACTTTAATTATTTATAATTTAAAACTTTTTTCTTTTAAATTTATTAACTTTATGTAATCGATTTTGCGTCGGTTACGACAGTAATAATTAGTCCTATTCTAATGGCGAACTTATGTTTTCTTCTAATCAGATGTTTCGATTTCAGCATTAATTACTGATAATAATATGATAATACATACAAATTGACTTTAATTGAATCACATTATTCGATTCAAATGAAGTCCATTAGGATATATCGCGCCCTGGACTTCTAATGTTCGGATGACTTTTCAGTGGGAAACGTATATATATAAAGCCCAGCCTCGCATTCAATTTACAATGTTTACGTATGTTAATTATCTATTGCAAAGTTCCAAATGAGTAAACACCCAGCGGTCCATTGTAAATCGGAACATCAAAATTAATCCACACGGCTCCTTGCATCCACCAATAAACTAATATTTGTCAACCAGTTACAACTAACTAACCTTCCTTTAATTCCATAACCCACCCCCAAAAAACACCACAATCACAAATTCCAAATTATCCAACCTCCACATTCCACCCCACCTCCAACCTAAACAATAAAACTACTCCTCACAACACACCACATACCTTTTGCACAGCTCTCAAAAAGTCTCGGTCGCGCCGCAAAGCTCTCTCTCTCCGCGGCGGATAATCGATGATCACCGTCATAATAAGCGCGCAGAGGAGAACGAGGTTAGAGCCGAGGGTAAACTCTCCGGCAGATAAAGAGAGGCCGCGCGCGCGTGCGGAGCCGGCCGCGGGCGACGCGAGATCATCTCCGAGCTGGCGCAGCTGCAGCCGCGGCTAGCCCCCCTTAATCCGAGGCGAGCATCGCGCGTATCGCCTATCCCATCGGAATCTTTCGCGCGAGGGAGAGAGAGAAGGCTGCGTTTCTTCGCTGGCACTTTTGCTCTTGATTTTTTGGAGGGTTGGTTTTTTTGGGGTTTCGTTTTGTTTTTTGGTTAGTGTGGGTTTTTTTTGGTGGGGGTGGGGGAGGAGTGGTTCTGAAGGGGTCTTTGTTCTAGGTGGTTTTTAGGTTTGTTGTGATTGACGCTGCTTTTTTATTTGTCGTTGCCGCCTCAAATTCAATAAATTGTTAGAATTTTTGCATTTATCATGGTTCTGAGTAATTTTTATCAAATTTTTAATTTCTAAGATGGTGGTTTTGTACTAAAAAGGCGACCCATGACTTTATATTCTAGTTGTATTTATGTACATGTTTTTCTTTTATCATAATATGTTAATTCAGGTTATACGAGTTCGTAGTAGCTATAATTGTCTTGTAACATGAAACTTGATTGCAGATTACTTATTTACTAAAGAAAATTTTAAAAGTATTTGTAAGAATATTATAGTGCAAAAACAACTTTAAAAAATCGTATAATTAAATCAATAATAATCAATACATATAAATTGTTTTCTCTCAAACAAATGTTATTATATAATTGAGGTTGAATTGGACAATGAATTGAACGATTTCAAATATCCAGATTATGTACAGCCAAAATAAATAATGAAATATACGAATTTCTGCCTTCTTCGTGATTGTATACGCTATCACAGTCACTATTGATTTCAACTGAGAAATTCGACGGTATATTACAGTATTTTATTAGCTCATTTGAATAAAAGATAATCCACGCGATATATTGTTAGGTACCGAAATATATATGCTTCCCAAAAAAATAAACGAAATAAAAGCCGTTATTTCATTTGCAACAAATATTCCAACTCTTTTACAGTGGTGTAACATCGAATTTTGATATTCACTCGCTTCCGTAAATAAATTATTGTAACTGAAGTGTGTTTGGAGAACTATCAAATTTGTAAATTTATAAATATATAAAATATATGATACAATAGTTTATTAAAATAAAGCATCCTTATAAGTATAATTTAAGCCAAACACGTAAACGAAATCTTAAAACTTAGCCAAATAGCCATCGATGCCAAGACAAGATCCTTATTAATTATACATGCAAAAATGATTAAAACCTCCCCGACCGCGCTAAACTTTCTCTTTTTCCCTCTCCAACCCTCCCATCCTCTCCCCCAACCCAAAAAGAACTCGAAAGCTCCCGGCAAAAAAACCAAAACGCATAAGGAAGCTCCCGAATCCAATAAAACCAGCGCTTGCACCGAAAAAGATCGAAACCCTCCCTCCCCTCCCCCAACCAAAAAAAACCCAATCGAAACAACAACAAAAAAAACCTCACGCATCCAGATCGAAAAAGTAGAAGCTATCCCTCTCTCTTCTCCCATAGAACATATATATAGGGGGGGAACAAACGGCGTAGGGTCGCGGAGAGCAGAGCAGCAGTGGCGCAAGCGCGCGGCCCTCGGGCGACGTCACATCGATTCCTCCGGGAAGAGAGCTTACACAAAATGGCCGCCGGCGGCGTTCTACCCCCCCCCTGTCCGCCCCCCCCCCCCTCAACCCCGCCAGCAAGCGCGCAGCGACGTCCTCCATATGCATGCGGCGCCCGCATTATCCACGCTCGCTCGCTCGTGAAGAAAGTGTGTGTGTGTGTGTGTGGATAAGGCTTGCATATGCATGCAAGCGGCACGGGGGCTATATAACGTATGCTCGCTGATTTTTCGCATGGCGGGATTTTTTGCGGCATGTCTGCGTGTGTTTTTGTTGAGGGGAAGGGGTTGGGTGCTCCGGATTTTGGAGTTTGAGATTTTCGGAGTGATGGAGGTTTTGGGTTTGGGTGAGAGGGTTGGGGGAGGGGGTTGTTGATTGAGCGGAATCGAACGGTGGGATTACATGGTTATAAAGAAATGTATTGCGGCGAGTTTACGAACTGCGCATGATTTTGAGAGAGGTAGAAAAATGCGGGAGTATTTTTATGATTTCCCCAGACAAACTGTTTGCGGAATTGGAAATAAAGTTATGCGTCAGATTTGCATTTCCTTGTGCGTCCTTTGAAATGTTTCCGTTTACCGTGCGTACGATATCCCGTGATCTAAAACTGCAATTTCAAAAGTTTCATAGTATTCTTGCCTTATTTTTCCAAATGAATCATCTTTACGTATCATCCCATCTCAACCAAATCTCGCATTATTCTCAATTGTCAATTTGAGCTTTAATCAACTCACGCTTAGTTTTCCACCCATAAATTCCCATAACCCATCACGTAATTCCCCAGCGTTAATGTTTATAATCCAGCCCGCGCTCCTCCCCGGCCCCCGGTAGTTTTAAATCAGCCCGCGCGGCAATTGAATCGCGCTACCTCCGAGCTACGTTTGAACTCGAGCCTTTTTCGCAGGCGCATAAGCGAAAAAAAACATACCCGCGCCAATCTGCTCCGTAGCTTTAATGGCGAAGACACGAAGGCGCGCCCCGGAGGCTCGATTGCAAGTCCCGTAACGCGCGTAGTTAAAAGCCATTGATCAATGCTCTGAAGTTACAGATGCTATTTCCTGGCGGTGCGCGCGTGAAGTCTAATATCTACTTCTGCCGGGGAGAGAGCTAAGGTCATCTGGAACTGCTTACCGGGAAGCGCTTGGCTGCCATTTTCTGGTGGCACGAAAAATGTTTATGCTGCACGGCGGCGTTTGCGTGAATCGACACTCGCTGTAATTTTCACATGCTAGCCTGGAGGCTTGGCTGGCTGTCTTTAGGCGTGTGCGAGTAGTTTGTGGGAAGCTGCTGCTGTGAGGATGAGTGCAGTCTGACTTTTAATCGATAATTTCCGTTATGAGACTGTCTGTCTGTGTGTCTGTTTATTTAGTTGCGGATTCACTGTAGGCTGGAGTTGGTGTTTCGAGCTTCTTTTTGAGGTAGTTTTGAAACTGTGAGTAATTGCCGTGTAGTTTGGGAAAAAAGATAAACTTTCCGTGACATCGTGACGCTGACACGGGAATTTTATGAAAGCAGCGGAGGAAATTACACATGGCGCTACCGTGACAGGTTTTTGAATAAAAATTCTCTGATTACAGTTATTAAGCGAAATTTTTGCAAGCTTAGTATATACTTGAAAAACGGGTTATCGAAAATGTATTTATATATTGGAGCATTGAAAACTTTTATATTAATCTACGCTTATTAAAATTAAATTTCACTTTATAACGATTTTAATTACGTGAGAACGTAATTACTGCAGCTTATTTGTTTTTAAATTTAATACGGTATTTACTTGGGAGAAGATTAGTTGATATACAAATTTATTGATTAAATATTAAAGTAAAGTATCCCGTATCATTAAAAATGACATCATCGTTTTGACAAACGTTATTTTTATTACGTTTATTTTTTTATCTAATACCAGTAAGTGATATTTATAAATCAGTTGCTCATTAGAAGCATATTCCCCCAAATTTATCAAACACCCGTACCAATAAAAAAATTTCTCAAAAACCAACTGAATCCAAACTCTCTGCCAATCAACTCTAATCTGAAAGAAAACCCCAAAATTCCATCTTGCCCACCGCCTCAAACATCCCCGAAACCATCCATCCCCTCGAAACTTAAAGTCGCGCCCTGTGGACCAGCTTCCGCGCGCTGCAGCTTCTTTGTCTCCACAGTCTCTCGACTCTCCAGCGGATGCGCGACTCTGTCTTCCCAGCCCCCCCCCCCTCCGGACGTGAGGGGGGTGCTCTCTTCGCACACGGACGAGGAAATCGATGCACCTTAGAAGACACCGGCTGGCGCGCACGCTCGGCGGAGCAAAAGCCGGGGGTGGAGGAGGAGGAGAGGCTAAGAGAAGGAGGAGGAGGAGGGCGGCCAGAGAGTTACCGGCGTGGAAGGAATTGAATTATTAACCGGGCCAGAAGGTGCAGCCTCGGGGACGCGCTACGAAATATCGACCCAGGCCACACACACACACACATACAAGTAAGCGTGTGTATGTGTGCGGGGGCGCGCGCAGGGTCGCCCGAGAGACGATGCAGTATTAGGAGTCAAAATGCTAAATTGGTTATGGCTCGGGAGCGCGCGCTTCTTCGCCGTCGGGACGACTCGGGACTTGACTTCCAGATGCATATCATTGTTCGCTGCTGGAGGAGGAGCTTCCGAGCGGGAGTACAAAGTGGCGTTATGAAGTTTCAATGTGGTTGCTGTAGGGAGGATGGCTAAGTGTCGGCTTTTCGGAACTTGGTCGCGCTGGTGATTTTGTTGGGGTGAGGAGAGCGCTGTGTGTTTCTGCTTTTTTTTCTTTGGTATTGTTTTATTCTGATTATGGAGTGTGACTGATTTATTTGAGAGTATGTGGGGATCGGGTTGTCGATTGATTTGAAAAATAGTTATTGGGAATTTCTACGATATTACATTTGTCCAAAGTGATTGATATTTCTACGAAATGATTTAATTGTCCACGATGGATTAGAAAAAACTTCGATATTTTTGTAATATACTGACACTGTTTGTATAAAATATATATTGTGTATAAATGTAAAAAATAAAGTTGAAAATGCAAACAATACATACGTTCAAATAAAGCACATTTGTATTTCTATTTTAATCGACGAAAGAATTTCACTCTCAAAATGTAAAAAAATAAATAATTGAACTATA
>JAPYZA010005443.1:0-12522 GCA_030522685.1 Eupelmus azureus
TTATATCATTTAAACTAGGATGTCCAATGGCTTTTGACAATCATAACTATAAGCGTATTGCAGAATCGGTAGGGCTAGGTACCATAAAGTCAAATCATGGCTATAATGATCTAGTGATGGTTCATAATATTTTAAACGGCTTAACAACTAGTCCATACCTAAGTACTTTATTTATTTTTAGAGATTTATCACACAATTTAAGAAATCCAAAGTCATTGCTTGAGGCCCCTGCTGCTGCAAATTACATTTTCAATTCTGCTAAGTTGAGAATGACTAGACTTTGGAATAAATTGCCTCCTAATTGATATTGTTAATATAAATAATCATATGCTATTGAAGTCTAGTCTCAAGAAATATAGTATTAAGTACGAATAATATTTAGTCTTATTGTAAACTTGTAAATGCTCTATTCCTTGTTATATTCTTTTGTATCAAATAAATAAATAAATAAATAAATAAATTATATATTAATTATAGGTGATAATTATATGTGCAATATTATAATCTAATTATGTTTTGTAAATAGTGATCCTATAAAAAAATACTTATAAAGCATAAAAAATGTTTTATTTATGGATATAAAACTATCACAAGTGAATTATTAGATAATAGGACAAACTTACTTCATCACACTGGTCCAGGATCAGAGCCGTGCAAATTATTTTTGAGCTTGAACTTTTGGATCCAACAATAAAAACACTGAATTTAAAATCGCTAATGCTCATCTGAACTTTCTCTCTTATTTCCTCTCTCTCTCTCTCTCTCTCAGCCTCCCTCTCTTTCTGTCTCTTCCTTCCTCTCCCTGTCTCTCTTCTTTCTTGATCTTGTTCTATATTTTTACCTACTCTACCAAGAAAGAAAAATTAGAAAAAAGGGGGAACAAGATGGACTAGAGAAGCTTTAGGAAACATTTTAGCCTGCACGAATATTTAAACCTTACTTCAAAATAAATAGCATGCGAGCAAACTTTCGAGAAGTTAATTCAATGTGAGAGCTTTTAAATAATGAAACGTATGAGTTATTTTATAAAACTTGAAGACTAGATCAAGTGTAAAATTATATTATCTAAAATTTTATTATTAATTTCATGTAAACAGCAACAAATATGTATTTAATAGTAATTATTATCAAGAAATATTATTTTATTTTGGCAATTCTACTGTTCGTTCAGGAAGTTTAGGATAGCTTAAGAAGCCTATTGATCACCACGAACTATTCCTTTATTTTATTGCATCATTTATGCACGTAAAGACACACTAAATAAAACGGAAGTCACGAACAGCTTAAATACTGTTTATAAAAGTACATTAAATCTTATGAATAAACACATAAAAAAAAACAATAATAATATTTCTCTCACCTTAGCACTGCTCGGTTCGTGCGTCTTCTTGTCAATGCCGCACGCAGATGAGTCTTGCGGTGCGTACGGCACTTGATGCTATACTATACCTCTTGGTGCTGTCTCGCTTCCCTAACAGAGACATACAAGTAAATATCGACGTGGGGATATATGCTTACCATCACGGATAGGAGCCTACCGCCCTTCACTCCACCCTCTCTCTCCGACACCATCATGGTCGATTATAAATAGCTTCGCCAATCATGGCAAACTTTAACGTGGGTAAGAATCTCGTAAGTTTTTAAGTTTAAGTATCAAGAAAGACTGCTGTATAACTTTGTCTTTTGAAATTTGAGACTATTAGAAAATAATTTTAGAATTTTTAATTAGAAAAATATTTTTTATTCACAGATTTTGCCGTCTAATTTTACATAATTCGAAATTTATTCTAAACTTGCACGATCTGCCACGAGAGTTTTCCCTTATTTGTAGATAATAAGCTTAAAACATCCAAAACGTCGACGAAAATAAGATAGTTCGTAGTTTGTGGTGATCAATAGAGTCTTCTTATTTCAAATTTATTTTAAACTCTTTGTTATTCGATTTTGATAAATTATAAAAATTATAATACTTACGATTTAATTTTTCCGGTGTTTTACATTTTTATTAGTGGTTACCTATAATAGATCTCAGCTTTTCATGTAAAAAAAAATTAAAATTTTTGTTTATAAAATAGTCTACTATCGATTAAAAAGAAACTACTTTTTTGACAAAAGAATTAAATAAAAGTTAATGAAAATTCATATCAAAATTGATATCTTAATAAGATGCAATTTTTCAATACAATACTGTATTGAGGTGATGCCTTCTCTAAGGTAAATCCTGTATAGAATATGCAGTACATTGAATATAATATAAAAATTTTATAAAATTACAATTTATAATATTACTAATTTTCCAACAAATAAATTTTTTCACTATAAAATATATCCGTCTTGCATATAATATTGCTCTTCTTATTATTTTATAAATGCTAGATTATAATATTCACAGTTCTTGATACGAAGCACATATTATAATTGGATTCTAAATAATTAAATATATATGCGTAAAATGCAGAAACGTTTGATTTATTATTAATGAAAAGATATGTCGAGAATTAGATTGACATCTAAATTACACATAAGTACTAAATTAAATGAGCTATTCTCGTAAAAGTAATTCGCAGAAGAAAATTATTTGTCACTATTAAAACACTCTGCAGAAATAAATCGATAGAGCGACTGCTCAATGTTCTGCAGTTCTATTCAGTTAAAGAAACAAATTTGTTCGGAAAAGGTTTGGAAACGGATGGAAAAGGTTTATTCTTGTACACTGAATTTTTATTTAATTTATTTTATGTTAACTAAAAAAGATTCAAAAAGTATATAAACTTTTCTACGATATGAGATTATCTGTATTATTTTGTTCACAGATATATTTATTTTGTTAAAGGTATTTAAATTTAACTACACTTAAAAATTAAATATGACTTTGCAAGTATATTTTCTTTTTATGGTATTAATATCGCATGTTTTTTTTTTATTTATAACAAAGTTTTAAACTTTAAATAGCTAGTAAAGGATTAGAAAAATAAGACGTAATAAATTTGACAATTTTTTTTAACACTGGGATTTAATTTTTAATAATATAAATGTATGTAAAATACAGAAACGTTTGATTTATTATAAATGAAAAAAGATACGAGAATCGTAGTGACAGTTAAATTACACATCATATTTAAAGGTGTACGTAATAAAATTTAAACGATTATTTGAGACCATAAGAGTGCACTACAAGACGTTATTAATCAATAAAGAAACTGCTTGAGACTCTTTTCATTATACATCTGTCGATATATCGTTGGTCCTAACGAAGACGAATACATTTCAAAAACTACCGATTTTTAAGTGCCATTTATAGATATTCTGTGCGATTTAAATTGAGCTAAGATTTAAAAACTTGTAATATTCAGAAGGTATTTTTAGAATATTCAGTTCTCAACAAATTTAATTTATTGAGAAATCTTAAATGATAAAATAAAAACATATATCATGATATATTATAATTTTATTAATATTCCAAGTATTATTATTTATTTATAACGAAGCGGATTTTTTTACTTTTTTTACAAAATTTGTTTCTCAAAAGCTGTGAGCGATATTCATATTCATCCATACTGTAAATTATATACACGCTATAATTATTCACATTTTGGCTCACGGATTCTGCTCAAATTTTAAGATACTAATGTTTTTAGATACTAAATTATAAAAAAGCCCCGCTATTTTGCAATGTATTTTTTTTTATAAATTTTTATGTAATTCTTTGTTTTAATAAAGAATACAAAATAATGAAATAATAAAATCTCATATTAACATATTTTAAAATTTTGTGTATATAAACTAAATATACCAGATATCACTATTTATCTAAAATTTCGAAGTTAATAAATCTTGATTCTAATAAAATATTCAAAATAGGTGTAAAAATTTAGTTATTAAATATTTGCAGAAAAATTATTAAAAATTCTTATTATATTAAATGCAATTTGAATAAACTATTAAGCTTCACCTCCCTGCGCACTCCACATGCCAACTCCCCACATTTTAAAATACAAGATTATTTAAAAATAAGAAAAAATGATAAAGTGAATCTTTGATAAATTAAGCAAAAATGTGATAAAAAAATAACGTAAAAAGGTGAAAAAGTAACGTAAAATCCTTGATAATAACTGTTAATTTTATATACATATACATATATATATATATATATATACATACAGGGTGTTCAAAAAGTCCCGGACCCCCCTGTAACTCTGAGCCGTACTTTCTGAGTTACAGGGGGGGGGGTCCGGGACTTTTTGAACACCCTGTATATATACACGTACATTCGCTGAAGCTCGGGCAGCAAACTTCACCCGCGGGAATAAACACCTACTTTACTCCCTTGGTGCATAAATAACTATTATATAATCATCAAAATTGATTTGTTAATAATCTAATTGTATAAATGTTTTCTGTATAGCTAATCATGGATGGAAAGAATGTCTTTAATAATAAATACTGGAGAGCAATCAAACTGATGCTTAAAGTTACAGGTCTTTGGCCGTATCAGACTAAAAGCATTAATATATTTTTAAGAATATTCTACGTATTCATGATCATGTCGATGATGATACCGCAGGTATATCAAGTATTAATTGATAAGTAATATTTTCTCTTTTTGTAGAAATTATTTAATTCAAATTTCATGTAGAATTCTTTAGAACTTTTGAAATATCACACTTTTGTCAAGTTCTTGCATGTTTCTTAAGTTATGTAAAAAGTACCTTATTTCCTACCGTTTTTAAATTTTAAAAGCTTAATCTACATAATAAAAACAATAGTTCAAGTTCGTCACAAAAGATGAATTAGACGAAAAGAAAGATATAACCTGAATAGTAACTTCATTTAGTGTTTGGCTTAGTTATTGTCCCTACTAAAAAAGGTCAGATGAGAACTCACCTGATTTCTCATCTGATATATCGTGCCAAAATCGCAGGTGAGATCTCATCTGATTTCTCATGTATCGATTCATAAATAAAGAAAAACTGTATAAAAAGTGAATTCTAGAAAATTTATAAAACTGAACTAGTTTTTTCTTGTGAATTGACTGATGACATGCCATCTGATTTCTCATCTGACTTCTCATCTGTCAATTCACGAGAAAAAAACTAAGTTCAGTTTCATAAATTTTCTAGAATTCACTTTTTATACAGTTTAGAAATCAGATGAGATCTCATCTGACTCTTTTCAGTAAGGGTGATTTCAAGCGGTTAACTGAATATTGCCTTTCTAAGCTTTCATCGAAGTTATGCCGCCTTCTAGGACTCACTCGAACTATAACCTTTGTTAGCTCTTGCGCGGTATAATGGGGTGTAATATACCGCAAGCATAGACCCATTCTAGGATATATTAAAGAATGGATCTCTCCACAAAAAAGTTTTATTTTAAAATAAACTGAGCTAAAAAAGTGAAAAATTGTGTAAAATTAAAACTTTGCTTTTCCTAACCAATGGAATTCTCTCTGCATATTAACCATATTATTTTAAATGTAATTTAGTTTTTATATTGTTGCTTTTAATGAAACCTAATACATGTAAAAATATGCCAATTTTTACAAATTATTATTTAGACCGTCGGAGTTAAGTAAATGTATTTAAAATTCAATTTCCCTAGTAGAAACATTCACCATTTTTTGCCCAACGGTTGGTCAATTTATAACATGTTATGTAAAATTAAGTATTATAATATAATACATAATAAAACAATAATATAATGTGTAAAATTAAGTATAAAATTAATGTATTTCGCCAAGCGTTCATGAAGAGAATTGACTAATAATTGATAAATTGGCGATTTTGGTTGGGAAAATTTCTACAAGAGTTACCAATAGAGTTTCATTTTATTAGATGTTATAAGTTTAAAAAATCCTACTTTTCAGGGGCTATAAAAGAATTTTAAATGGTCCGTTTTTGAAAAGCACTTGTTAAGAGCGACAATACTTTTATCTTTATTTTCTAAAACTGTGATTTTTTAAAACACAAAATAAGTTTTAGTAGAATCCACTATTATTAATATATTTATCGAATCTTGTTACAGTTGATTCGACTAATACTGGAAGTTGGAAATAATTTAATAGTAGTTTTAGAAAATATTGCTGGTGTTATATTTTTCATAATAGCACTCGTAAAGTTTGCTTACAATATTTACTATATAGAGAAGGTAATTTATGCAATTATATGTTTTGATTTTTATTAAAACATAATTTCTATTTTAATTAAACTATCGAAGTAATAACTGAAACATTCACATTTTAGCTGCAATACTTATATGAACAAATAACGCAATATTGGGATCATTGCACTGACCAGGAAGAAATAAATATTCTAAGTAAATATGCTAAAACAGGGCGTATGCTATTTATTTTATATAACGGTAATCAAATATTAACATACATTTTATTATGTTGTAAAATTTGACGAATAATAACGAATAAATTTTAAATAAATTTGAAATAATTAAACAATTCCTTTCGGAATTTATTGAAAAATTTAATCGGTTATTTAGTATTAGTTTCAAATAAAAAATAAAAGGTCAAATTAAAGTTGATACTATAAATTTACTATACCTGAGAAAATTGAAACCAGTGCCATGAGTGATTTTAATGATAATAATTGAATAATACTAATTTTTTTATTTTCAAAAACTGTTTATTATTTCTAAAGATGGTAAAAGTAAAAGAATATTTATTTATATTTATTTTTACAACAAAAAAGAACCAGTGCCATGACCCATTTTTTGTTTATATTATAAATCAAAAATAATCGAATGATTATGCATATTTACAATAAAAATATATTACCGTTTGGTATTAATTCGAAATGCACTTGAAATGTAAGATTTTAATATAAACATTAAAGTAATCACATATTTTTTATTATAAAGTTGTCCAAATGCGGATTTTCAACAACATCTTGTGAAAAAGTGATTACGTAGCGAGAAACTTAATCCTTTTCAGAGCTTTTTATTATTTAATGATGGTAACCCTACTTTTAACAATAATTTGAGTTACCATTGGAAAAATACGCTAAAGTATTTTCAATTTAAGATTTGTTTTTGTGTATTTTAATAATAATAAATTATCAATCACCGATAAAAACTCAACAAAAACATATTATTTACATATTATTTACATAAATTATTTATAAAACAAACCAATCAAAAGGAAGAATTATTATGTATTTTACATAACTATAATTGATGAGAGAGAAGAACTTAGACAACTGAAGAATCAGCTAGTTTATTAAAATATAATATAAATGATTGTAAAATAACTAAAGGAAACATTATAACGAGTTATAAAGAAAATAAATGAATAATAAAAAATTAAAGTATAGTCAATGATTTATACAATGATTCATATCTTAACACATGATTAATAAAGAAGTACAAGAAAAGTGTAATTTATGTCAAATATCTTTCACTATCAAATACATTCTGAATATCAGTTCCAATTTTCAAAAGGTACATGAAAAACATAAATTAAAAATCAATATATAGAACATTCTCAGTGATAACTACTAATCAACGGAATAACCAAAATTGATGAAATAACATTTAGGCGACTTATATAAGAAAAATTCTTCTAGGAAATAGATCAGATTGTTAATAGACCATGTTTTACTTTTGTTGTTGCAAATATCAAAATTTAATACTAAAAACCTGAATGAAAATTTAAAATCTTGTTCCTTATAAACATTTAAAGCATACAAAATTTGACAAAATTTTCACAGCTACAATTTGCTATTCAATACCTATTTACATTATCAAAATTATCTAAAAAAATTTGTAATTTATTTCTTGAGGTATTTTCTTGTAGGTTACTCGTACTTCGCAGGTACGGTTTTTCCTATCATGCAAGCCGCCATACCAGCTATTCTTGACATCATTATGCCGCTAAATACAACTCGCCAAAAAAAACTTTGTTTTTACGGAGAATATGTTTTCATGAAGAAAATTACTTTTATTTCATGCTTGTACATACTACTATATGTGTCTTGTGTACTGTTATAGTCTCTTCAACAATTGACGCAACTTATGTTTCTATTGTGCAACATAATGTCGCTCTTTTTCACATCTCTGAGTAAGGCTTTCTTGATTAGTAATAGTTAAAATAAGCTAGTATCCTTAATTATTTTGTTAAAGTTTTTATTAACATAAACTGACAAGGGCAGTTTTCAAGATACAAATTATGTTCAAAGTATTATATTACTTTTTTGATGAAAAAAATGAATCTGTATTGTATTCCTTCCTTTCATTCCAAAATGACTATTTTCTCAAAATAAAGATGTAATTATCCTAAAGTTATGTTATGATGATGAAAAACGGTACATTTACTTCTGATTCTGTAAGATTTTACTTAAATATGCGTAAAATAATGTAGAAAAATTAAAATAATAAGGTAGGCTATTGATCTATATTTGTTTTTGTACAAATTTAGTATCATTTACTCTCTAAAAGTTAAGGAGTAAATCTTGAAAAATAAAAAAATTTACTCATTATAAGGAGTAAATTGTATAAAATTAAGAAATTTACTCCTCATAAGGAGTAAAATTTCAATTGTTTTTACTCCTTACGAGGAGTGAATTTCTTCATTTTATAAAATTTACTCCTTATAAGGAGTAAACTTTTTGATTTCACAAAATTTACTCCTTATGAAGAGTAAATTTCGCTAAGGAGTAAATTTGGACATAGATTTATTCTCTAACTTTTAGAGAGTATTTTTCCATAAAAGTATATACGAATAAGAAAATTTTTCAAATTTCTATGTATTTTTTTTATTACTTAATTTCAACCAATCGTAATTTCAGAGTGAATTACTATTTTTATATTAAATCAAACTTAAAGAAAAACATTTTCAGAAAGCTTATCAAAGGTACGTGAACTATTTCAATTTAAATAATGTAAATAGAGGATAAAAAGCCTACATTTTGAGAAAAGCGCTTGCTACAAAAAAATAGAATTAATTTATTTATATTTAATAATAAGTCTAGTAATAGTTTTGACATAGATGCACCGAAAGTTAGATTTATTCTTATTAAGTTACTAATAGCGTGAACTATACAATATTTATTTTGAATTTTCAGCTATCGCTTACAAAAGATGTTTGAATTGCGAAAGTGTAACAAGATGCTTCCATCAAAAGAATTAGAAAATAAATCTTATTCTTATGTACTTAGTGCCATAAATGTACATAAGAAATCTATAGAGTAGTTTCACTTATGGATATTACAGTAAAATGTACTAATTCAAAATATACTTTTGAAACTTGAACTTTCTTGATTTACAGATTTGTTGATCTTATGCAAACTACTTATTCGACCTGTTTCTTCATTACCATGGGACAGTTCATAATCGGTTTTATTCCCGGTCGTGCTGTTGTAAGTATTCCCCAGAGCAAATTTATAAAGTACTTATCTTTATTATTATATAAACAGTTTTTTGCTACAGCTAGTGATGTATAGGGATGATCATAAAAATTTATTTAGGCTCTGTCTTATAGTCATTGCAGCCATTATTAATTTATTCTATATCAATATACCAGGCCAGAAAATTTTGGATGTTAGCTTATACATGTATCGCGCTATGTAATATTTAGTTATAATATTGATAGATGACTTTTTTTATAAGAAGAAAGTTAAATTTTAAAATAACCTTTTCAGCTACTTTTGCGTTTGGTATGATTTGCCTTTAAAAATCCAACGTTTACTAAATTTTATGATGTTAAGATGTTATTCGCCGTGTAAACTTACAGCTGGCCCTTTATTAGACTTAAATTTAGAAACTGTAGTCACGGTACGTATAAAGCTTTATTCTTTAAAAATAATAATACTAATTGATGCAGAATAATATTATAATACTTATACCCGATTACAAAGATTTGATAAAACCTACTACAATTGTAGGAAAGTGGTGCAATTACGCACATATAAGTAACTCGATACTGGTATGATGCATCATTTTATCGTTTTTTTGCAATCGGGCATGTTACAGTTAGGAAAATAAGATCTGAGATTTTAAAAATCCACGATCTCAATTTCGTTAAAAGTAAATACAATGTATACCATTCTATATAAAGTAGATTTTAGTGTTTAATATTTACCATTTTTGAAATTGGTTTTTCTGAATTGCGACCATGTAGTGTCATTTAGGCCATTTGGCATTCTATCCGAAAAGAACCAATCATATTCAACATCCACTGTGAAAACCTTAAATTCAAACTTCGCTATTTGATTTTATTTAAACTAGCTTAATTTATTGTAAATGCTTTTTTAGACTACGATAGTATTATCTTTATGCAAAATCAGATTGCTTTACAGAGGTCTTTGCATAGAATATGAAATACGCTACAGCATTTTCTCTTTTTGCAGATTTTAAAAACAGCAATATCTTACATTGGAGCTGTGTTAACGTTGAGCTGAATAAAATAAAGTAAAAATATTTAAAAAGTTAACATATATAATGTATATAATCTATTCTTTATTTAGATGAAGCAATAAAGTAGCTCAATCTTATGTTAAAATAATAGTACATCGTATTAAAATACATACATCGCATCACTCCGTACAGGAGAAAACTGGGTTGGCTAAAAATTGACACTAGAAGAGAATATTTTATCCTGGTGCACATGTACAAACTTCTCAGAATAGGCCAACCAACTTACCTTGAAACTCTCTTCGTGAGGCATGTGCCCAGAGGTCCTGTGCGTGGTGATGTTAAAGAGCTTAGGGTTCCACTGAATCAGACAAACTCCGGGTCAAAATCTGTTCATGTTCGCGGTGCTGTTTTGTGAAACTTCCTCCCGTCCACCATTAGATTTTTGCCGCCTCTCTCTAGTTTTAAGCGAGCAGTGTGGCGGCATCTTTTGGAGCTGGACTAACTGGGGCTTTTATTGCATGTTTCTTAACTTATTATATATCGACGGCTGAGTTGAAGAAGACCCTATCTGGTTTTTAACGCTTCGAAAACGCCCTATGTCCTATGTATTAATAAGTAAAATAGAGCGTTTTCGAAGCGTTAGACCAGATAGGCTCTTCTTCGACTCAGCCGTCGATATGTTGTTGTGCGAACATCCTAATTTATTTCCCTTTGTTTCAGTTTCCTCCTTGTCTGTGCCCCCGTCCTAATTTATTTTCTAGTTTATAAGCGGGGTATGAATGTATTTAAGGAATGAATGACAAGAGTGAATGAGGGCTGAAGCGAATGTGGAGATCGATCTGTGATATATTTTTAGGGCGTTTGGCAATATAATAACTGTGATCTGACCTCAAAGTCTGATTTTAACTGAAATTTTATTTTTACATGTATTTTATCTTTATTTTACTCTACTTCTATTTTTACTGTAATATACTAGTTGACTTAGTAATTTTACTATTTACTTTTAAAAATTTTTATATATACACCTAGGCTATAAGTTTTATCTATACACCTAGTAAACTGTGAGTAGGCTAAAACGGCCAATGCTAAACATCCCCATTAAGAGCATTTAAATATTATTAGAAAATAGATACGCTAAAACTTAGTTTATTATTTAAACAGTATTCTAAATAGGAATCTTAAACAAGCGACGACAAGGTGCATCAAGAATATAGATGTAGCGATAAATATAGATATAGTTTATTATTGCACACTTTCGTACAAATTCAAATACAGAGTTGTAAAACTTAATTAATTGTAGTATCACAGCATGCTCGTTATAATCAATACTAATACAGGATAATTTCTCTAAATCAATTCTTGTGATTATAGATCGCTCTGTTGAATCTGAATTTGTATCTGTTTTAACCTCTTCTGATCATCATGGAAAATATAAAACATATAAAAAAATATGTAAAAATTTTTTTCATTTATTTATTCATGCTATTATTCATTTAAAGAAAGAAATAACGTCAAAGGTTTCATTAAAAAAGCTTTGGGTCACCTCACAATCGTGACTTCAATATTCGTCCACATATGTGGACGTCGGTCAGAAGAGGTTAAGCAGTCAAGTAAAAGTTAAGAATTTAAGAACAACTGATCTCAAGGACTATGTCAGATCAAGTATCAGAAAAAAAAACAAAAAAACAAAAGTTTTTAAAAAACAATGTAAAAGTAAGTAACAAAATTATAAAAAATTCGATAAAAAATGAGAAAATTTAAAGTAAAACTTACTCTAATAATTAAGTTTAGATTTATGCCTGAAAATCATTATGTGAACTAACAACGCTATACGTCTTACCTACAGGACATCAAATAAAATCTAATACTAATATTAAATAGTTCATTATGTATAACTGAACTTCGATCTGTGCGTGTCAACTAGCCCCGCTCACCCCTACTGTGCGCAAGGTACTCAAAAATGTTCATATGTTCAATCTTAAAATAAATACGTTATTCTAATTATTTAATTATTAATTCGTGCGTGCGTGTGCGTATGTGTGTTTGTGCGTATGTGCCTGTATGTATGTGTGTGCGTGTATCTGTCCATGACTAAGTGTATGCGTGCGCGTATGAACATATTTAAGGTGTTATTTGAAGTGTTATTATTAGTTTTAGGGTTAT
>JAPYZA010005444.1:0-12156 GCA_030522685.1 Eupelmus azureus
TCAAAAGACAGATACAAGATAATAAACTTTTATTTATGATCTTTTTTCATTTTCTTAAATTTTAAAGTCGATTTAATTTATTTCGAAATAAATGATATTGAACAAATTATTTAAATGCACAATAATAAAATTCACAATAAAACTAAATATTCTTCAATCAATCAAAATGCTTATTATGAAACAAAAAATAATAAAAGTCATTTAAACATTTAATTTACATTCTTACTATTTTTTCTGTATGTTAAATATGACGTAATCGTTCGAGCGAACAATCTGCGATATGATAAAATCGTAATAATTCTAATTTGATCTTATAAATTTTAACTCTAGCTCAAATAAATTACTTTCCAGACTGGGAATGGGCGAGCGCCAACGAGCTAGAATGCCTCGGCCTGTTCTACGGCATCGTCGGCAAGATCGAGCAGGCCTCGGTCCTCGAGACTCGGCTGATGCTCGTCAAGGAGATCGCCAGCGCAGGCGAGCTGCAAGGCGGCCACCTCGTCCACAAGATCAAGTCCGTCGCCTTCCTGCACCTCGGCTCGGAGAACTTCGACATCGGCCTGCTACCCTGCGCCAAGCACCAGCACTCCGGCCCCACCAAGAAAAAGCCGACCAGCGCCGGGGGCGTTGGCCTCTTCGACAGCCAGAAGGCCGGCTTGGCCAAGACCTGGGGCACGATTAAAAGCGCGACCAACACTATTAAGAATACGACGCAGCAGGCGGCGGCGCTGGCTACCTCGCAGGTCAAATCTACGGTCACGAAGAGGACGGGGGTTAAAGATAAGGAGAAGTTTGAGAGGAGGTTGCTGGAGGAGTTGAATAAGATTTTCACGGAGACGGATTCGTTCTTTTTCTGTAAGACGAGGGATATTACGAATAGCCTGCAGAGGCTTTGCGCTAACGAGGGGGCCGAGGAGCTGCCGATCTGGAGGACGGTGGACGATAGGTTCTTTTGGAATAAGTTTATGCTGCAGGATATCATCAATTTGAATGTGAGTTGGTTGTTTTCTTGAGAATTTTCGTGGGGGAGGAATTTTTTTTGCTGGTGGATGATATTGAGCGAGTTTAATGAAGGGGGTAAGAGGGTGCAAGTAGTTACAGACGGGTGTGGTGGGACTAAGATAAGCCGAGTGGTATCTTTGGGATAAGTATCCTTTTAGGTGGTAATAGAAGGGACGATCTGATTATTTTTTATTTGATTGTGTTTTTTAAAATTAATAAAGAAAGAACATATTTAATTAACACAGAACAAAGTAAACCTTGGATATAGGAAAGAATTTTAAGATGAGAATTATTTTCCCAAAGTTTGAGGATTTTAAGTTATCAAGAGTTTTACCTTCTTCCACTCCCTCAACAAAAAAAAAAAAAAACAGTAAATTTAAATAAAGACAAACTGATATTACACACTATTTTTGCTTTTCTTTTAACTTGAAAAAGGAAACAAGGATCAATTTTCGACTATTTAAATCTTTTTTTATTTTTGAATGAAAATTTGTTTTTTCTATTATTGAATTTCCCCTCACGAAAATAATTTTTTTTTTATATTGTTCGAACAAGTGTGCAGAGGTAAAGCTTTGATTGATTTAGCGATGGGAATAGTTTTTATAGCATCCGATGACATAAAAAATAGTTTTATTCAGTTTTAACTAAAAAATGCCAAGCATAAAAAAAAATAATTTTTAAACTTTTATTACAGACGGAAAAGGCCGATTGTTGGATACTGCCTATAATACAAGGATACGTTCAAATTGAAAAAGTTCAAGTGGAAGTAGGCTTCGATGGTCAGCCACTTCATGAAATTTTCAACTTGGCCATCATCTCTAGGAGAAGTAGATTTCGAGCAGGAACTAGGTAATACTTTTTTCTATTCCTGAACCTTTATAAATCTTAATAATTTATTTCATTATTCTCGGATAAAATGAATTTTTATGGTAATAAATTTTAGGTATAAGAGACGCGGTGTTGACGAGGATGGAAAGTGCGCTAATTACGTCGAAACGGAACAATTAGTCTGGTACCACGATCATCAAGTATCTTTTGTTCAAGTTCGAGGTAGCGTGCCAGTCTATTGGTCTCAGCCTGGGTACAAGTACAAACCACCACCTAGAATAGATCGAGGTAAAATAATTTGTCAGAGAAATAAATTAATATTATCTTCTGCCGTCAAGCTTCATTTAATTCTTATTTAATGCGAACATTCGTTTGCTAGACGAAGCAGAAACGGAAGTAGCATTTGAAAAGCATTTCACGGAAGAGCTAAGCTGTTACGGACCTGTGTGTATTGTAAATCTTGTAGAACAAAGCGGCAAAGAAAGCGTTATTTGGGAAGCTTACAGTAACCACATATTAAAGTACAATCATCCAGACATAACTTACACAACATTTGACTTTCACGAATATTGGTAAGTTTCCAAATAAATTAAAAAGGTTACTTAATATAAATTAGCATAAGATACCGTTAATGTTTTGTAAAACTAATTAATGAATAACTGAAATATTCTTGTATAGTCGAGGGATGCACTTTGAAAATGTCTCTCTGCTTGTCTCGGCGTTGGCACCTATTCTAGCGGAGATGGGCTACTGCTGGCAAGACAAGCAAGGCCCGATCTGCATACAGAAAGGTGTATTTCGCGTGAATTGTATCGACTGTCTCGATAGAACGAACGTTGTTCAAACAGCCCTGGGTAAGGCTGTCATGGAGATGCAGTTTTCCAAGCTCGGTCTCATACCGCCAGACGGAACTCTGCCGGCTAACATTAGACAGACATTCCAGCTGCTTTGGGCTAACAATGGAGACATTATCAGTAAACAATATGCGGGCACGAATGCTTTAAAGGTTGTTACATTTTTATTTAGATAAAAGTACTTTTGTGCATTGAATTTAAATAAACTTTTTTCAAAGCAGTTCAGACTAGAACTAGAAAATTAATGAAATAAATTTATTTATAGGGTGATTTTACGAGAACAGGAGAAAGAAAATTCACGGGACTTATGAAAGACGGCATGAATTCTGCTAATCGGTAAATAATCAAGTTTTTTATTTCGCAACAGTGCATCAGATGCTTTTCTACATTTACACATGCTATAAGTTCAACAGAGTGCCGTTTGAAGTAGAATTATCACAGTCTTGAATGAATGAATGTAATATGTGTGTAAAATCGTTTTACACATCGGAGATTTTCATATTTTTTTCTTTAATTTCGCTACGTCATAAGGTATTTTTTTTATCCGCGCGGAACCTGAAAAAGTTTATTTTATCGTAGATACATTCAGCAACACTTTTTGGACGATATTCGTCAAGCAGCGATAGATGTCTTGCTCGGGTATACAATCGACCTTGAACAGCTGAATGACGATTGGTCGCATTATTTAAACATTATTGATAATTGCTGTCTAGAACTTATACCCGCGAAACCGCCAAATATACAGCTCCAACTTGCAACACATCCCGAATTTCTTTACGCCAATATCATGTTTGATGTAGGAAGGTTCGTTCGACTGCTTTGAGCTTTGCGTTTTTTTTTATTATATTTTGTATCAAAATTGATTTTTAAATAGTTTGTTTTAAATATATTTTTTTTAAGATTGAGATTATATAATTTTTTTTATTAACTGTTCTCTTTTAATTAACAACTGAGATAAAATTCAATATCAGTATTGTATATTTACAAAATACTTACAAAACTGTAGGCATGGCTTTGTTGTGTTGGCACGCACGATGCATAAGTGTTATAGATAGTGAAAAAAGTTATTTTTCACGTATATTAATTAGCAGTGTGAATAATTTCGTTCTTAAAATCATGTTAATTTAAATTTTTCGAAAAATAATCATAAATTCTCATATTTATATTTTTTGTAGGTATTACTTAAACCGATTCAAGGATGTTTACCGACAAGCTACTATTGACATGATGTTAGGTAATCTTGTAGGCGAGGAAGTATTCCAAGAGAAAACTGAAGAAGAAGATAATGCAGCTACGGCTATCCATGTTAAATTATTAATCGAAGACTGTAAAAAATTGCTTATTCCTAATCCTGAATTTATTCTCAATAGTTGGGGACTAATTGACGCTGATCCTGTGTAAGTTATAGTAGTACAATAATAGTTTTCAAAATCAATCTTTTTAAAAGTTTATTTAAGTAATGCAAAATTCTTTTAATATTAATCATGTATTTATTTTCAATATATAGAACGGGCGATCCTACCGAAACGGAAATGGACAGTATTTTAATTTTAACGCGTGATAGTTACTATGTGGCCGACTACGATGATCAAATTGACAAAGTGACAAATTACCAAAGTGTATTACTTTCCGATATTATCTTAATTGAATGTGGTCAACCTGAAAATACAGTTTCTCTATTTAAGAACAAAAATCATTATTGTATTAGGATAAATTATAAAGTCGGCAATGATACAGGTTACTTCCATATGTTCCGCAGTACAAATTTACGTTTCTTTAATAATATGGCAGTAGTTATTAAAACTGAAGAAGAAAGCATTGGTAAATACTTTGTAACATAATATAAACTGTAAAATATATATGTTTGTTAGTGAATTTATTATATTTACTTTAATTTCAGAATCTTTAAAAGCGATAGCTGAAGCGATTACTGTAGCAATGGAAATCGCAGGCTTACCCAAGGTGCCAATAGCAATGAATGTAACACTTGACAAACGAAAGAGTAAAGTAGTTAATGTTAAAGGTCATGCTGGTCTGTTAGACATTGCATCATTCCCTACTCTAACAAGAAACGTTTCTGAAACACAGTTAAATGCTCTGAAAAGTGCAGGTAAATTTTTATATCCTAAATTATATAAATCTTTTAAAAAATAATTTTTTTTAAAAAGGCTCTCAAATGAGACATTCAATATTTTTCGATTATAGTATAATAAACATTTGTTGACTATTCTAAAATGTAATCAAATTTTTTTTAGGTACAAAAGCACTAAGTAACATGTCGGAGCAATTTAGTAAACTAAACAAGTTTAGCCATAGTCTGGCGTCGAAAAAACCCATGGAACTAGCTAAAAGCATCGGCAAAAAAGAGGTCGTTGACGGTATCAAGCCGACTTTTACACTTGGCAAGCGAGAACTGGCCTACAAAAAGCGCGACGACAGCAGCGAATACAGTAGTGGCAGTGAAGACGAGAATATCGAGATGATTCCAATACAGACGGAAAGACCGACTAGTCTTCACAACGACAAGAAACTGATGGATGCATACACGCCGACTATCGGCATCATCATGGGTGTGCAAAACAACGAGGTTGATGAGGTGGGCAAAGAAATGTCAATTGAGGGTGACGCTGCTGATAGCTCTAGCACTGGTGTTCACGTAATAAATTATCAGGTAAAAAGTTGATTTAATAAAAATTTAAATAACAGTTTTTTCAAAAGGTTTTTATTTTAATTCATTGAATATATCAATATATTTTTTAATCAGAATTCAAATTCGAGATTAAATGGTTCGGATTCATCGTCACAGAAAAACCTCGCGACTACACCAGAAATTACAATTCAAGGTGTAGGTGAAAGTTTTGGTGTGGCTTCGAACGAAAAAGCGATTCCACCGTCAACCTTAAATTTACCAAAAAATATTAGCCATTCGTCAGGCGAAGTTGATAGTCAGGCAGATCCTAATGTGGGTACTTCATCTCAGGTAAAGTATGAAACTTAATATTTACGACGTTAAATGTCCGGTAAATTTGATGATACTTACGTAATTTACATTAATTAGATTAAATAGATTTAAATGTTGAAATTTAAAAAAAAATGTATTAAAATGATAATATTTCGTAAATCCAGGACGATACTTTACAAACGGAAAGCGGTAGATCACAAAAGCGATCAACATCAGAACAGGACCTGACACTTGCAATCAGTTCATCTAAAAGCGAATCAGCTTTAAAGTCCATAAGGTCCAATATTGTGAACGCAACTTCTCCAGTCACCTCCACCACGAAAGACATTCTTTCGCCATTCTCCAAATTCGCTAAGGGTGTTCAAACACTCGGCGCTAATCTCGATCCACGTAAGTTAAAGTCGGCAGGCGTTCAGGTAGGGCCCGGTGGACTACCTCGGAATCTGTCGGATCATCATTTAGAAGAGCGCCAGAAGCTACAAGAAAGATGGTTAAAATGCAGATCGAGATTGATAGCCTTGTAAATCTGCAAGTAAAATTTTTTCCTTGTCTTTGTCGCTATCTTTCTCATTTTCACGGTCACCCTTTTTGCTACACAGCAACGTGATATGCGCGTACGAGTAGTTCGTGAGCTTTTTTATGAAAGATGTATGTATAAACGCGATGCTTGATCGTAATGATAAAGAATATGTGACATGACATCTTAATAGGTGAGAAAAACATGATGTTAAATTATGTATCATATATAATCTAGAAATCTTGACTTATTTATTTAGGATCAACGAAATGATATTGCTTCGCTATTGATACAGAACCTTTGCGTTTTATTTTTATTTAATCTACTGGACACGCCCTTTTATAATAACAAATATAAAAAATTTATAAATATCTAAAATTGTATTTTGTTCTATTTCAAATATTTTTAGTTATAAACATAAACTGTAAAATAAAATATTAAAATATAATCTAAATTCTTGTTTATCTGTAATAAATAAGGAATAAAGATTTCTAGGGTAAATATTAATTCACGTTAAAATGAACTAGTTAATATATATTTAAATCATTTTTATAGATTCAATTTTAATAATTATTTCAAATTACACTAATAAATTATCATAAAGAGAAATATTATTTCCATGCTAACTTGCAATTACAAATTTGATCTATTTTATGGCTTTGCTATTGACGTCGCTGTTGTAAAATTGTCTAATGATTTTTAACCGTATAATAGATTATATAATTCTTATTACTACATTTGACTTTCTCATCGTCATTTGAGGCTTAAACAATTTTAAAATTCTAGTTTTAATTCAATGTAATATCACGTTGCTGATTTAAAAAATAAGTCTGACATTTTTTGAAAAATTTTATCGCTTATGAACGTTAACTCAAAAGTACAATGTCGTCAATCAATATTTTGTTTAAAAAAATAGCTATTTATGTTTAAATTGCTTTTTGAGACATAATAATAATAATATCACTACTCTTATACAAAACGAAATATACATGATGATGGATATTGCAATTATTGTATAGTTTTTAACCGTTGCGTTTAAGAAGATTAAATGCACAACTTTAAATTGTAAATGTCTTATACAGAACAACCGTTTGTCAGAGTTACAAAAATACAGCAGCACGTTAAATCGACTATTAAATACGCAACAAAAAAAACGAATAGAGCGGAAGAAAAATATTTATTGATCAGAGTTCAGAATACATTTTTATGGCAGTCAGTCTAATTTATACATTATGGATAGGATATAAGTGATATTTAGTGCATGGTGAACGTATATTTATTTATGTAAAAAATTATAGTAAATAATTAAATTTTTTTAGGTACAAACATTACTTTATCTTCTGAAATTAAATTTTTTCTCATTTAGCATTTTTTATAAAAAAACTCAAACCTCAAATTTATAAATAAAAATAGAAAAATGGACGGTAACAAAAAGATTGTTCATCCACTGCATGAATACTTTAAAAAATACAATTCGATTTGATTGAAATTAGAATATTTCGAATTTTAATCAAAACATTTTTTTTTTTAATTATAAACTATCAAGTATTACGGAAATGTAAATGAATATCTGGCTTACAATCAGAAAGGTGATCATATAAATTATTATATTTTATTTGAATTTGTTACAGAAGTTAAAAAATATGCTAGACCAATATTATTCACTAGAAAATGTTCAACAATTATGTATTACTTTATATAAAAAAACTAATCCAAATATTCCAATACGAAAAAGATGTGTCAAAACTGTGATTAATAAGTACTATTTCAACTAGCTCTATTAAAACTTTACTGTTACTTTCGTTTTGTTGTCTGTTACCCACGTGTAAAAATAAACACGTTAACCACCAAAGTATTAACATCCTTGCAAATTACGCGTCCATAAATCGACGGATGAGTTTTAAAGTACGTTAAAGATAAACGAGAAAAGCTGGTAGTCAATTATGTAAATATAAAGACTATCTTTAGAGATTAGATTGAGTGATGTAGAAAAACATCGCTTTGTATGTTAAGTAGATCGTCAAATTTTAATGGCTAATTATATTAATTATTGAATTTTTTATTTCGAAATGCAGTATACAATTTTATAATGTGTAAACATATTGAAGCTTCTTATTTATTAATTTATTTTCTTTTATAATTCCATAAAATTTAAGGGAATCTTGTTGCTAAATTATATTTTTAATCTGTTTAAATACTCAAGTGTAAGAATTTTAATTACTTTTAAAGATCTTCCTTTTTTTTATATTTATAATTTAATGAATTTTTTATCAGTATATTAATCTAAAGTCTTCTCTTAATTTTTATAAAAACAGAATTTTTAATTTTTATTTTATAAAGTTAATTAGACTTGTAAAATAAATTATAATTCATAAACACTGCGATTAGTGTGAGATTCTCTTAAACGGTAGCCTGTGATAGTGTTACGTACGAGAAATTTACAATATTATTACATTTTAATAAGCGCAAAATTATTAAAGCGCGCCTTAATTCGATAAGTGTACAGCTTATGTATAAACAATGTGCAAAACGAGCAAAAAAAAAAAGAAATTACGAGTCTTAAAGTGCACGCGAAGTTCTTAGATTTTTTCTGTTTATGTTTTAATTAAATGTGTTCATCCGAATACTACATTTAGTATAATCGCCAATGTCATGACAGAAATATTTATTGTATAAAAATTGCGCTTAAAATGAGATGTTCAGGTATTGCTGAAATTACAGTGCTTTCGATCGCCTGTGAAGAATGTCATTCCTTGTTGTATGCAGGTTTACTCGATTACAGCGAATAAATAGTTAAAAATAGTAAATAACGTGTAAAAATGGAAGAGAAACAACGCATAACAAAGTATTCAATAAAGTATTTTCTAGCTTGTTCTGAAAAAGGCTTGAAACATACGCAGAATAGGCTCTGTATAACCGGCGTTGTGTACATTTCGCATCAACATGCATTAGAAACATAATGAAAAAATACACATGTAGAAACGATCAGATGCAATAAATCGCATTAAAATATTCAAAATTCTTTTATATATTATTTCCCTTGGATTGATATAGAAATAATTATAAATCATTATTTTCATAAATAATATACTCATTACAGTAGTTCCTATACACGAATAAAAGAATAATATAACTTTTAAATTATGTTTACATTATTATATTGTTAGCCTAAAATTTTTATATGAGCATTTCTTATTTGATTTCAAATTTCATCCATTGTTGTGCTTGTAAACAAAATTACAGAAAAGTTCAGCAAAAAACGCGATCATTGACAGAAGAGTTCCAAAGGTGATTGCATAAAAACCGAAAATCACACTGCTCAAAGACAAGCTACTCTCCTCCTTCGTCTCGTTTATATTAGACGTGAAATATTTGGTCTCTAATGTGCGGAACAAATTAACGAAACCTGTCTCCTGAATTCTCCTAAGAATCGTATCAACTTTAGACTTCAGCGGCCAATTGTCTCTCGTAGGAAAAGACATGTAAAAATCTCTCATCGGCTGCTTCGATATATAAAATAAATACCCGCTATAAGCAAAAAACCTTGCCTCGATACATCCGGGCACACATATCACTCTCTTGCCACTTCGAAGTCTAATCAGGCAATTCACATACGGAAGTTGTTGGTAACGTTTGCTCAGATTTACCATCAAATCCGGAAACAGCTCATTAAGATGAATGGTACCGTGGACCACACGGTCTGAAGCCAACAGGTTGTTTAACGTCTCAATGTTCAGTTGGTAATCCGGTTTAATTATGAATGAGCTCAGGTTGCTTTGGAAGTATATATTTCCCATAGCTAGCACAACAATCATCGCAATAACCAATATTCTCTCCATGGGATTTCTAATTACGTTTAAATCTGCCGTGCCTCGTACAAGTTTGTCAAACTCGACAATCGATGACAGCAAGCTTCGTTTCAAAGTACACTTCAGCACTATCATTAAAACAAAACAGGTCATGCTGATGTTTAAACAAACTACGAGAATGAAGGAGAAATCAAAGTGTTTAATCGGCGAGATAGGATCACTGTTGTGCGACACTGCGCAGAAGCCAGACATCTCGTGAGGATATGTCTGACGTTTCCAAAACGGACGCATCAAGTTCATGTTCATGACAATATCTAACTGGTTCAGATAAAGGTCTTTTAAGAAAAACCGAGGCTCGTCATCTGTGTCAATGTAACCCGCTGTAACATACCACTTTACCTTTGAAGTCGCGTTTAAGTTTTTAACTATCAGGCGAATGATGGCGGCATTTACCCCTCCATAAGCGTCCAAGCCGGTTTTATTTTGAGTGTACGAGAGAATTTTGGAGCCAACACTAGCTCCTATAGCTACGACGTGACCGTTCAAGTTTTTGGTTTTGTCGAAATTCAAATTTTGACAGATGTTGGAGTCTGCTTACGAAAAAAGTTGATAATTATTTTGTATTTATACTACTCTAATTGTGAATAAATCGAATTTTCTGTACTTACACATAGTTAGCGAATTCATTTCAATAATATGGAAAAATATCGCGAAATTAGGATTTTTACTTTCACTTTCAGGGTTGATTTTATTCCAAAATTCAGGAGCATATGGTCCGTATGGATTAAAAGTATAAAGTTTTATTTTTTTCTCTTGATCGTAATATAGAAGAACAGCGGATAAAATATCAAATGACCATATTATTTGCAAAAATACCTGTGCCAACGAATAATTTTCTTCGTCACTTTTAATAATTACAAGAAAAAACCCTTCATGATTCCAGAAAATTGACCTTTTAAGCATTTTAAGAAGCGATTTGAGCATAATTTCGGACGTTGCAAAAATTGCGAAGCTTAAAGCTGGATCATTTAATCTATCAGATAAAGAAACATTTTTCCCGTAGTCTTTTTTATTTCGTTCATGTTTTCTAAAAACACTATCTTCATAAGACCCAATTAATCTTACAGATTTCACATTAGACAATATGTTTTCTAGTAAAACTAAATCGTCATAAATCGACAAATTTCCAGCTAAAATAATTCCATCGGTTGCTTTATTAAAACAATTTTGAAATATTCCATCCTAAAAAATAATCAATTAAATATTGAAACGATACTCATTAAGTTATTAAAATACTTACCATTATTTTAAATGACAATACATTAGTTTTATTTAGCCTGAAGAAATTTTGTAGATCATTTAATTTGAAACTTCGCAGAACAAAAATATTACCAATTATAAAAATCAATAATAAAAATTTATTATTTTTCATATTTATTTAATTAGGTTTTTTAAACTATATTTTCATAAAATACTAAATTGTTTTAAAAACATTTATTTTTAATATTAGAAACTGATTTGATTGAGATACTTTCGGACTTCAATTCATAATACAAAAATTGTTTAGTGATGGTGTTATGGGATTTAAAGTCATGTTATAAAGATAAAAGTATCGTGAAGTCCAAATTGTCTTTAGAGAAAATACAAGATTACTAATTTATTTATACCACGAAAATCTGCTAAAATTTTTTTACATATAAACTTGAAAGGGGCGATTCGCTCGCATCCAACATAATACTAAATTCTTTTATAAACTTTTGAGTTATTTTATAATAAAAGTATCATTAAACATCAATATTTTTTAAAATTAAACCAAGTTTACCTTAGAATATAGGTATGCTATTCATAAAATTATGCGCAACATTAATTTTTCCTTATACGTTTTCACTTTTCTTTTATTAGAAACTGGCCTTATGTTATGGTATAACTGTTCGTTAAAATAAATATTTATGTAAAATTACTATTAGAAAATTCCAGTGCTCCAGTGGGCATTTGCTCAGAGCCTTACCCATGTGACATTACGAAGGGCTTACATCGCGGACAGAGCCAGCGTGTTGGAAGAGTCATTAAGTCATTACAATTACGCCGAAGTCCCGGGGAAACAAACCGCCGTAGATGTCAACTATTTTATTCGTCAAGTTACATTACTTAAAATAAGTAGAAAAAGGCCGAGTCCCTTCGGCC
>JAPYZA010005445.1:2551-15323 GCA_030522685.1 Eupelmus azureus
CATTTAAACGTGACTTTTATAGTACTCTGCTTACCTTTACTGAGAAAAACATTAAACTTTGAAGTTATGTTTTTTGAATTTTCGGCTTGCAACAGATATGAACATTTTTCTCACGAATAAACGAAAATAAAATTATTATTAATTACATTTTCAGGAAAATTCTAAAATTTTATTTATTACACTTTCAGGGAAATTCTAAAAATTTATTTATTACATTTTTAGGGAAATTCTAAAAGAATCAATAAACTGGAGAACTTATCGTTATCTTAATGTAGTATTGACCAAATAAAATTTATTACATGCCATTTACTCTTAAATAATTTCATTCATTTGAAATAAAAACGTGTTGATGACATAAATAAAAAATAAATAAAGTAACCATCACTCGACTCATAATTATGAGTAACTAACAAATGAAATCTTAAAGAAAAGATTAGCCTTGCAAATCTCCATATTAACACTCGACTGAGTTGATGAAACCACGGTGCTTCCCCCCCCCCCCCCGCCCCGCGAGAAAATTATTCCATCTCGGCGTTTAACACCGGCGTGCTAATCCCCATGTAAAACGCCTCGTCCCCTGGCTCTCCTCGTCCAATTGCGTCTGCAACGACAGTCGCCCCTTCGCACTGCATAATCGCGGCTTAAGCCGCAACGATTCAATTACACCCTCGCCACTCGTTACACAAAGAAGCACCAGAAGACGTTGCATCGTCTTTAAAAAAGAAAAAGAAAGAAAGAAATCGTTGTATAGTCACGCCCCGGCTAGATGAAAGACAGATTAGAGACGCCCGCGGCGGGGGGCGGTTTGTTAAGATTTTCACGAGATACCGAAGAGAATCGCGCCCATAACGCGCGCTACGTGTGCAGCTCGGCAATTCCCATTCTGAAGATTAAGAACGAGAAGGCGAGAGCTTCCGGAGGTATAGTGCGCACGTTTCCCAATTAAGTTCCTCCTACGGGCCTGGGAGCGCCGAGCCTGAGCTGCCGTGTTTCGAGTCTGCGGCTGCTCGCAGCTCGCTCGCTCTCGACTCGTTATCTAATTCCGAAACTCTATATGATTAGAGCTCGCGGAGATCGAATTTAAAAAAAGGGCCCTGTAAGCCCCGAGACACGAGCGCGAGCGTCGGCTAGGCGTATAATTTTGCGAATACGCGAGGATGCGGGGGTGGCTGGCTGAAAACTAGGCGGGCAACTTTGGGAAGGATGTACTTGCTGGTAATAGGATTAGGGCGAGAGGTATGGAAATACTTGTCGGCCTGATAATTCACGAGTACGGGTAATATTGCCGAGGGTGTAGCTCATTGCTGGAGAGTGAAAAAGATGCGAGGTTAAAGTTTTGGATGTTGTTGATGATTTGGGTGACAGGTTGTGTATATGAGATAGTATTACTGTATTATGTAGTGGATTTTTTTCCAGCTAAAAGTGTCAAGTTTGAAACCACAAATATACATTGATGATGGATGAAATGCATTTTGTTTTGAATTAAGTAAAAGATAACTTTCAGATATGCATAATAGTCTAATTATATTCATTTAGAAATCGTTATGTTAAATCAAATGTTTAATTGTATTTATTCTATATTTTCACAATTTACAAATGTTTTTCGGAATATGGATCCAGGGAAAAAGTATCGAAATTTAATTAGCAAATAAAATAAGTAATCATTCTATTTTATTTTAAATTCAAAGTATTTATTCTAACGGAGATAAAAAAAAATTAAAGAAGAATTAATCTTTATTCTTCTATACTTATTGACATTTCTTTCCATTTCATCAATTTGCCAACTAAACAAAATAAGCCCAAGTTGATAAATAAATTCATAACTAAAATGTTAATTTATAAGTGCTATATCGAAAATCGTCTTACTCCTTGAACCAATTGACGAATACTACTTTGGACATGAAACTACGTGCAAGTTCTTCCCAAAGCAATCGAGCCCCCGATAAGTATACCTAGAGATTCTCGGGTTGTTTACTGTACTTACTCAATATATAGCTACTGTACTATTTACTTTGGGCAGTAGTTCTACCAATTTTAGGTGCACTTCTACTCGAAAGACTATGTTTGCACCGCGTTTTTACTGCGATACTAGCGCCACCAATACATGTTTAGGACAGCCATTGTATACTTTTTGGACAGCAGCTATCCCAAATTTGAGTCAATATTGAGTCAATGCGTTTCACACTTGGGCTGTACTGTCAAGTACAGTAAATGCCCCAAGAATCTGCCGTTGAAATCAAAGCGTAGGGACAAACTTACTACATTTTCATTCTTTTCTCAAATTAAATTCATTCTAATAATTAAATAATAACTGACTTTTCGTCTGTCAAGTTAATTAGAATCGTTCAAGAATCGATACCTAATTACGTTGTAAAACCATCTAAAGTTTTTACTATTAATAAACATCACTTATTTAATCCTAATAATATATCATCCCTGAAAATACGCACAACAAGATTCAACAATCATAGCAACGCTCACAAATTTATCATTCATAAAATTAGTCTCCAAACAAAGCAAAAGCTCCAAGATGCTCTCACGTTTTCACTCCGCTTTCTCCAAACGCGATTCCATCAGACAATAACCCGACTTAATATCTTAAACTTACAATTAGCCGTGGAGTTGTCGTCGACAACGCGCAAAACACACAGCCTCGTCATAATTGCGACGGCGTCTCCTGCTCGTCGAATAAGACCGAGCCCATCTCCCTTCACGTTTTTGGCTCATTGTCATCTTCATTCAGTTAGGGTGTGAGCCGGGCCTTGCTCCAGGAATTTACTTTTGGCCCTCCCTCTCTGTTCAAGTCTATTCGGCGGTCGCTTCAACGGAGCTCCAAGTACCTTCGTACATCTTCCAAGAAAGATCGGGTTGAGAGAGTGAGAGATAGGTAGGGTAGATAGCACGAGAGAGGAAGACTATGTGGATTCTAACGCGCAACTTTCTGCTGATTAAGGTTAACTACGGCAGCAGGTTCGCGCGCGAGCTAGCTTCTAGCCTAGCCTCATCTCTCTGGTAACTTTCGACCTGGCAGAATCCCCGTGGCCTAAGTACACACACGTGTCTTGCCATATTGGATTCGACGGACGACCAGAGAGAGAGAGCCAAACTCCGCGGTGCTTCTGCTGCCTTGCTCGCAGCTCGAGTCGACCGAACAGTTCTCTGGGAGGAATGTAATTAATAAATATTATTCGCGCGGAGTTTTGGTTTTAAGATGTCGATGGTTTTGAGAGTTGGGATTGGATGTGGATTTGTGATTGAATGGGATGTTGATGAATTTTTAGAAGGAAATTTAATTTTGCTTTTTTGAAGTTGTTGAGTAGTATGTGACTCCTACGGTGTGGATGATGAACACTGTTTTGGTTTTGGTCTCGTTTTAATAGTATCTTTACTATTTCAAAAATGGAAAAGTAAATTTTAATAGTTAACACAACGTAATAAAAACAATGTGAACAAAATTTTGAAAAAAATTGTCTATAAACGATATAAGTAACATTTGAGTGTAATACTATTTTAAAATTACTGTAGAATCGTACCATTGCATCAACTTATTTTTCAACTTGAGAAATAACTAATTAAAGATCTATGCCATCCGGATACAACTTAATTTAATTAACCTGATTTTATTTATCAGTGACATCTCCAGCTTCTTATACATCCATGCACTTCACAAATCTGCATAATGACTTCTAAAAATATAATTAATACTCTTCTCCCTAATCTCAATCCCTCTACTTCTGAATCTCGTTTCGCTGCTGGATCGATGGCACTTTCAATCTCCGTCGGCCTTTCAACCTCCATTTCTCCCCAGCTCGCCGTAGCCGTTTCTATTTCTTTGCCTCCTCCGATATTCCCTTCTTTCTCTTCTTTTGCTCCGTCAATTTCTCTTTCAATCTCTTTCGTACTCTCGGATTCTATCTCTCACTCGTGCCTGCTCTTTCGGGCTTACCTACTCTCTCTCTCTTCTGCTCTCATGATTTGTATCCTAGCCTCTCTTTCGCCCTCGAATCCACGTGTACGAGCTACATGTGAATCTCTGGCTGGTTTCTCGCCTCCTCTCAATTTATCTGCTCCACGTCTTCCTCTCTGCCCATGTCTCTCTTACGCCTTTGCCCCTGAGGGGACTCTGGATTGTGCAGACACTACGAGTTGCAAAGTTCAGCGTGCTGCATCACGAGAAATTGGTTATACCTTCGTACTTCGGGCCTACCGGCACTGAGTTTAAATGATCTCCTTTTGCTCAACTTTGCTAATGAAATGATAGTGCGATACGGTGTCGTAATCCACTTGATACATTTGAAAATTGTTGCTGATGTTGCGGATATGGTTAATACATTTTGATAGATTAAAGAATCATAGAATTATATAGATTGAGAAAAAACAAGTAATTTAGAAGTTAGTAGTAAAAAAGCCCTCATAAGAAAATTTAAATTATTTTATTGAAATTTTCGAAAAATATTGAATTGATCCGACATTTAAAGCATTTGGAAATTCACATTGCGCCTTTTTTTAAAATACTTCGAGTATTTGAATATATCAGTACAGTAAAAAGTATCAGTTACTATGAAAATCATTATTTTACTTATGACTATTTATAAATTTTATACAGACCTCATAAAAACTTTTAAAAAACAGTGATAATTATAAGATCACTTTCAGCGAAAATGTTGGGAACACACTCTTGGGAAATCAAAAATGCAGTAAAAGTAATTGCCAGTGGAATTTTAATTAAAAAGTGTGGTTTTAAAAGTAAGCTTGTATTTTAAAAAGAGTAATATTTTTAATGAAGTTGTGGTTGGTCCAAACGTGATTCTAGTGTCCACCAACAAAATAGATTTTTCGGATAAAACTCTAAATAGATTTTTCTACTTCAATACATATATGTTACTCCTGAAAGTTTAACGAAAGTAACTAAAATTTTAAAAAATGACTCAAAAAAATTTTGTTAAAAACTGTTGATGTGCAGGTATGTGTAAACTATTTTTATATGTTGCTCTCTAAAAAAATCTGTGTCAACTTCTCTTTTGAAAAATAAATTAAAATTATATTTCAAAAATAATTAGATAAAAAAGTCATACAAAAAAGACGAACGCATTATTTGAAAGCTAGCAGAAGCTACTTATAATATCTACTGTGTTTATAATTCATTATTAGAAAATCTTTAAAAAATTATCAATTATATCAATTTGTAAACTAAGTATATTTCTAAAGAAAAACAATGACCATCGAAATAATATTTAATAAATTCATTAACTAATGTACGTCTATATCATTGTTACCAAAAGCTGAATAGTAAAATTCAGTGATGCAGAAATTTTCTGTCAAAACTAACGACTTGACATATTATTTCAAAATTCAATACGAAAATTTTTTATCCACAAAGTCAATAACACAACGATGTGAATACCTTAACAGTATATCCATGTCTCCATTCAAGCATTCAAAGCTCATAAATCACTCACCACTATCACAAAATAATCAAGCTAGAGTGTAATTGTTGCGTAATTGTTTAGCCCATATCAATTTGTCCGCAACTCCATTTTATTTGCACTTATTTCATTGCCTCATCTTACCAACACGTTAATAAGATTAATAACGAACTAAATTGCGCTGTCTGTACTTCTGAAGTAGCTGCTTCTCACTCTTTTCCTGACTTACGTTGGCGCTCAGCGGACGTCGCGTGCGCGTACGATAATATCGATTCGCAGATGTCGCATCGCGGTTGTACCCGGTTTAAACTGACAAAGCGATAAAATAATATTCGCGCTCGCGAGCACGAGAAGCGTGAGGGTGTCTTTAGGTATCAATCTTAAAAGCTTTTTTTAACACGATAAGAATATCCGACGATCGCTCCGTAAGTGAGTGATAAATTCGTTGCGTCGTGCTATTTTCATGATATTGATTTAATTTTATTATTATGTACGTTATATTGATTAAGTCTTATATTATTCTAATAATGTAAAAATAGATAAAAACGTTGGTATAAACTGATGTCAAATGAAAAAATTTTTTTGTTGAAACTTTGCAGAGACCTAATGGAAAAGGTGTAATATCATTTAATATTAGAGAAAGAAATTTCTATCTGTTTCTTTTATGTGCTTAGAAAAATAAGTAAAACTATTACCTTGAAATTATTTTTATTAATATTTTAAATAGATCCTATAAACTTTTGCTGTCAAGAATTATGAATAGATAATTACCTTCAAGGCTATGTTCTTTTTTTAGTGCCGCTTTAATTAAAATTTTATTATGCTTCGTAAAGTAACAATCTATTAACGTTTTTAATTAAGTAAATGTAGATATTCTTGATTTTTCAAAGTATCATTTTCTTTAATAATTATACATAATAATCATTATTTCAAACATTTTGTATATTTTATTAATTAATAATTCTTTTAAATTTACTCAAGTCTTACTTTATGATAATTCAAAATGCAAATTTTTACAAAATCATTTATTCAACGTATTTTATTAACCAAGAAAAACCATTACAATGGGAGAAAATACTTGTCTAAATTTTAAGGGTGGTCGCATCTAACGGCGCACACAAGCTTGATATTTCGCGCCTTTCAAACAAGTCACCTTGTATCTACATTATTTCTCACGTATCTTCTTTTTCTCTCGTTCGCCGCAGGTCACGTGGGTACGGCGAAAGGACAGGCAATTGTTAACCGTCAGCCAGAACACTCATTCAGTGGACAAGAGATTTATGGTGAAGCACGTGAACTCGGACTGGTCGCTGCTGATACAAAAAGTCACCCACGAGGACGCTGGACTGTACGAGTGTCAGGTGAGTCTTTCCCTCTTTCTTCCTTTCTCTCTCTATCTCCCTCAAGCTCGCTCTTTATGGCGCTTTCTCAATCCACGCTGCGCTAGCTCTTTAATCTCTCGACTTCTATGATTTTCCTTTTGCGACTTTTCCGCTTTTGAGTTTAGTTTCCGCGCTGAATTTTTCCTAGTTTACTGTACAGTGCAATTTTCGTGATGACAAAAACACCGAGTGCGCGCGTGCAGTGATATTGAAATGGAAAATTTAAAAGCAGCGGTGAGCAACAAGCTGCGAGGAGCTAAAGTAGGACGTGGAGCTTTTTTGCGATTTTACTCTGTTAATTAAATGCGTTACGCTGCGCTGCTTGTTATAAATTTATCTATTTAACTTTTTGCCGATAAGAAGCAAATATACCGGATCCAATTTTCGGAAACAATATTTGGAAAATCCAAAAAGCAATAACCGTAAGCAGTTTTGATTTAACTTTCGAAGTAGGTTCAATTTCAAAAATCAATGGTAACTCCATTTTCTGTACCCAAATAATTTACAAAACGTAAATTATCTAGAGAACTGTGAGAAAACTTTAGAATCATTTTATTGAAATCGCATCTCGAATATCGAATCTTCCGCTTGATAATTTAACCACCGATAAATCATGAAATCTATGCGTCAATTCGGTCACAAGTATATCGCAACACCTCATTACAGATCTAGGCGCCTCGGGTTGCTTTGGCTAATCGCCATCGCTTCCACCTAGCCGCGTACTCAATCAATCCACCACCCACTTACCCAGAGCACGCTTCGTCTAGCTCACTACAATGAAGACAAATGACTTTTTGTTCTACATGACTGATTTATATATATATATATATATATATATATATGTGCGTGTCTGTGTGTGTGTGTGTGTGTGTGTGTGTGTGTTTGTGTGTGTGTGTGTGTGTGTTTGTGTGTGTGTGTGTATGTGTGAGTGAGTGTACGTGTGTTTGTGTGTCTGTATGTGTGTGTTTTTGTGTATGTATGTGTAGGTGTGCGCGTGTGTGTACGAGTGTGTGTGTGTGTGTGTGTGTGTGTGTGTGTGTGTGTGTGTATTTGTGTGTCTGTATGTGTGTATTTTTGTGTATGTGTATGTAGGTTGTACGCGTGTGTGTACGAGCGCGCGCGTGTGTGTGTGTGTACACTCACTTTAGTCTTGCTTGGTCCTCTGTTCCGACAGGTGGCGTCGCTTCCCGTCCAGCATTTCTTCGTACGACTGAGCGTGACCGAGGCCTACTCGGTGATCCCCGGAGCACCGGATCTGCACGTTAAGCAGGGTTCAAACCTAAGACTCGAGTGCCAGCTGATGTCCGCGACGGAAGCGCCGCTCTACGTATTCTGGTATCGCAATTCTCGGATGATCAATTACGACTCGGAGCCCGGGGTCAAGGTGGAGCTGACCAAGGCTGGCTCGGTGCTCGAGGTGGAGAAGACGCAGCTGAGCCACGGGGGCAACTACACGTGCGCGCCCAGCAACGCAAGAGAGGCCTACGTCATGGTCCACGTACTGGAAGGTGATCATCCGTACAGTCAAAATGTTTCAAATTTTGTTTAAAATTTTTATTTTTTCTAGACTGGAAATGAAATTGATGTATTTTGTGGTATTTTGTTATATGTTTTTTTGATTTGTATATAAATTTGCTTTTTTGTTTTATTTTAGTTAGAATTTATGATAATTATAACATGAAAGTATCTACTTTAAGATTTTTAAATATTCAATAGTTAGCAGACGTGGTTAAATTCATAAGTGAGATTTTTAAACTTAAATTATACTTTTTTGTACTAATTGAAAATTAAAAAAGTAATAATCATTATTTAATAGATTGAGCTTTGTAAAATTATCTTGCTAATTACACCCTATTACACGAACTTTCTAATAAATTTTTTGAGATATCTCATGCCATCTAATACATGTATCTACTTCTATCTGTACATGCAGATACCATACAGAGTTTTTAAAAAGAACCTATTTTTTATTTCTAGCTTAGTTACGTGTTCTCGTTATACCCACAATATCATATCTGCAATTTCTCGTTATAACGGTTTTAATAGATCTCACATTTCCAAATCTATGGAATATCTTTTTTATGAGTTTGAAGTAAAAGTTTAGAAAATAAAATGAATTTTTTATTTTACAAGGAAATTTTTAATACATATCATTTTTGGCAATAAACAATTCTAATGTTGTTTGCGAGTATACTTTTATCCTACACTTTTGCATCTTTATGGCTCTACATACCTTCGCAGACAAGAAAGATGCTTTTACGTTTCGGTGGATTGAACTGTATCGATTTACTGATTGAAATATGATGCGAGGTTTGCAGGGGCATGAACCGAGAAATAAAATACTTTATGATGCAAAGACATAAGAGGATGTATATTTTTTCTATTCTATGCTTGTTTGCTTCAGTTTTAATAAATAGGATAGTTTCAGTTCTGACGAAATAAAATACTTCGCTATATTTAAGTAATAATTATCAAGAAATTTAAATTAATAATTTAATAATTTTGTTGTCTAAAAGAATTATATATCAATTTTCCCCTCGCTTGAATAAAAAAACATTCAGTAAATCGAGCTTTCTCGTGTCAAAAAATATTATTCGATACATAAACGAGAAAGTGATTTTAACTTCGACTGAACTTTCACCCCTTGATTCTCTCGGGCACAAAAGTCCGCATGGGGTTAAAATCACTTTCTTCTACTTGCATCGAAAATACCAATGTTTACAATGAGAAAAGAATCTTTGGAAAAAATACATACTCGTTAGTAAGGCAATCACAGCTTATAAAAATTTAAAAAATTACTGTACTTTATAGAAAATTTTCGAATATTAGTAAAATTTTTCAATTTTTAACATAATATTTAAATTTAAAACAGGATATTAATTTAGACATTCTGTTGTATGAAAAGGAAATTTTTGTTATTGAAATATGACCGAAACAAATATAAATATTCAATTTTAGAGATGATTTCAACAATGAAATAACAAAAATAATAAAAATAATATTAAGAAATAGAATTCAAATTAAATGTAAAAGTTTTCTTTTGAAAATTTCGTTTGCTAATCTGTGCCTGACTGTGATTGCTATGCTTAGCTGTGCTTAAACATAAATACATGCCTAAGGGTATATGACTGTGCTTGATTAAATTACAGTAGTCAAATTCGGACAGTTGGCACACTTCTGACACAGTTAGGGACAAGCAAGATTATTTTTATGGATTTCAATATTGTTTTAGTCAATCTTGACACAGTCAGACATTCTTTGATGCAGTTAAACATATACGTAACCATATATATAAATAATTAAGCACAGCTAGACGAGGTAAGGTATAATAAGGCATGGACAATTACATGCAAGCACAGTCAGACATATTTAAGCATATGTAAGCATTGTTAAGCATAGACAGTTATTTCTACATTATGTTGGCATACTTAGACACAAATTACCATAAGGTGGCATATCAGGTTATAAAAAAGTACGACTATAGTCATAAGACATCACAGACAGTCACAGTTAGCCATAGTTAGCCGGAGATAAGACTGACTATCCATAAAAATAAAGAAAAATGAACAATAATAAGAAAAATTAATTTATAAATTTTGGTAGTCATCTATACCTAAATTTACTTATTTATGTCAAAACGTGCTAAGTTTTCTATTTTGACTTTGAAAACTTTCCTGTTGTGCCTATCTTTCTGTTGGAAGTGTGCCAAACTATGCCGAAACTATGCCAATTGTACGAATTTGACACCTCAAACATAGCTAGGCACAGTTAGGCACGACTTGGCACAATTAAGCATAAATTGGCACATTACCTTATTTCCGTTCGGGTTGCTATATTTTTTCCTTAAATCCTCAAGTATGTTCTCATTAGGAGAGTTTATATCCTAATGAGAATGTCTTTCTAATCAATAAATTTGATGAAATTTAATGAGTAGATTCTTTATCTTATAAATAGAGAAAAGCGAAATAAGGTTTAACGGTGATTTGTACCAGAGAATATTATTAGTAATGATTTATTTTATTTTCTAATGGTTTCGATACATAATTACAAATTATACCAGCAAGAGATCTATCTCAAGCGAAGTCTACACATTTGTTGATTTTATTAGAACCTAAAGTTAACATTTTAAACTTATTGAAATCCATAATAAGATACACTTTATTTATTAAAGCACTTACATAAGCAAAAATTTAATAAAATAATTAATTTATTTAAGTGTCAAGAACACGATGAATGAATTTTTATTAATGAATGATATTTTTATCCTTACGAAAACATTATATTTTTAAGAAAATTTTTATCATTATCACTTTCTATACTTACATAAAATAACAGTAACCAAAATGTTTTAGTAATAAATTTAATATAATTCTATTGATAATAAAACCAATAATAATTTGTGAAAACTGTAAGAAAAGACAGATAAAATATTTTCAAGTAAGTAAATTAACTAAATAGAATTATATAGTTATAAGTCTATTCTAATTAAAGCGTACAAACAACCTAGTAGTAAATCATCGAATCATAAATCTTCCTTTAAAGTAGTAAAAAATAGTCTAATATTTGTCTAACCATCTTCCATTAATATCATTGTGCATAAATGAACAGATGGACTCTTTTTATTCTAGTATCGCATCAGAACAGTATCGAGTCGAAAAAACTTCAAAAATATCGTGTTTCTAAATGATGAAGAATAACTAATAAGCTTCAATCGATTTAAATTTTAAATTATAACATTCAAAAATACCCTTTACTAATCCAAACAAACAAGAGCACCGAGAAAATCCTACCTCTGGGTCGTGTTTACATCCCACCACAACCGGTACATTGCACTAGCATTATTATTTAACGAACCTTGCTCCGACATATCAAGGTGTAAATAAATGAAGAAGGAGAAGAAGAGAGACCCAAAAGAAAAAGAAAAGTACAATTATTTCTCCGCTACAGCTCCGCGCTTGTGCAATCGGAAAATTCAATTAAAAGCACACAAACGCACATACACGTGAACACACGCGCCTTCTTCGATGTATTATCGATCCTGCAAGGTGCGCGTTGCTCCCGGAGGTAAAAGCGCCGCGAAATAGAGGGCTCAACATTGAAAATAAAGGACGACTAGAGAAGCGCTCGTGACCGGACTTTGGAGTTGCTTGACGCTAGTGTAAAACTCATTGGTCAAAGCGACACACGGCTGTTCTTACTTCTGTCGGTTCTCTCGATGTGCTTTTTCTGCCTCCGCGTTCTTTTCCCGTTCTTAGTTGAGCTCCTGATCTTGTTGAACGATATTTTCCGCTTTTGCAGAATTCCGTGACGACTAATGTGTTTTCAGAGTCAAATACTTGCGCTCTCGCGCGATGAAATCTCTTGTCAATATTGATATGATGGTGCTTTAGAGTTTAAACGTTTTTCAATCTTTTTATTAAAATAAGTAGACCTTTACGGCACTTGAAAATGTGGATTCTAAAGATACTTTCCTTTTTTAGTAAAGTATTCACTTCGGTGTTCACTCCGTAAAAGACTTCCGATCATAAACTGGAAAAGACCACTGTAAATATTGTTCATAACGTATAAGCGTGTGTCTATTTTGTATAACTAATGCTAGCTTTAAATAGAATTAACGCTTGATTTTAGAAGTTTTTCTGTTTATATACAGTGAAAATACCACGTGTTAGCATTGTAGAATAGGCCTTTTGGTAAATCACTGACCAGTAAAATGTAACCAACTTTTAAGGCTTGGTACCAATTTATTTAATTGATTTCTTAATTAATTATTTGAACTTCAAGTTATCAGACATAATCTAACACACAATAACATGCTCTCAAAAAACTCTAAAATATTCTTTTTAATACTTAATAAATAAACTGCCCGCAATAATTTAAAACTAAAGTCAATGATATTCAATCCTTTTCTAGAAAAACATTTTGCTTTTTCCGAGATTTCAAGCTAAAAGCTGGTCAACGTTTCTA
>JAPYZA010005446.1:10367-26582 GCA_030522685.1 Eupelmus azureus
TATGGAAACTATTTTCAATCAGCTGAAGAGGAAAAAGTATTTTCGTACACGTAGGAAAAAGGTCACGTATAAAAATTTTTATTTGAATTCTTTTTACAAGATTTTTCTAAAATATATGAGATCTCTAAAGCTCTCCTAAAAGCCTCTACTTTTTCTGAAACGGGAAAATTCCATCTTTTTATCTATGCACCCGCTTACGCGCGTTGTGATTAAGTGATTAATTACATTAATTCTGAAAGTGAAGGCGGGATTGAAGTTTATTGCTATCGGAGAGTCGCTCGCGAAGCGCTCGCCAAACACGATTACTTGTATTTAGGGCGACTTTATTGGACGCGTATTCGAGTGGGGAAAAATGTGTTCAAAACAACGAATTTAATTTTACTGAGTACATTTGGACATTTTTCTTTAAGCAGTAGGTATAATATACATGATTCGTTTGTTTGTCTAATTGTAAATTTGATTTCCACGAATGAAATGTCTTTCACGGTTTTATTACTGCTCACCAAATTTAATTGCAATTTTGACGAAACTTATACCGGTGTGTATATTTTAGTATATAATTAAGTCATGTCGTGACTTAATAAGTATTTTGGGTAATGCCCGTGGAAGTTTATGAAATTCTCCGTAAAATATTGTTGACCCTATTCCATGCGGTTATTTGTCTTATTCAAATTGCCGCATGATCAAAGTAGCTTTCGCCCGTCGGCGATGAAACGCAAGTTATGCAGAATGCAACATTCAAATAAAGACGCTTACGCTGCACGAGATATTCATGAAATTCGTCTTGCGCTCAGTTACACATTTCGAAAATTAAAAGGATGTTAATACAAAATTACCGAAATTTCTGAAGTTTCGGAACATGAAAAGAAAAAATATCCCAAAACTAAGGAAAATAGAAAAAATATTATTTTCTGCAGAATCCGTAGAATATTGAAATAGAACAGTTCTTGAAAACAGTTGCTTGCTAAAATCAAGATAAATGAAATAATAAACTATGTATTAAAATGTTTCCTTATGTGAAAGTAAATTCAGAGTAAATCTTAAAGAACTTGATCATTCGACCTCGATTTGACTTAAGTTAATAACAAAAGGCGATGTCAAAAATAAAAGCTATTCAAGCGCTTGCATGGTATCTTATTATGAATCAATATTTCTTGCGCAAATATTACGATCTGTCAATCTACAAATACATTTTGCGTATAGTGATTTGTCGTTCAATCAGTTCGGCTTTACTGGGTTACGGAATCATTTGAAAAACTGAAATAGACCTAGAATTTTATTACGGAATAAAAAGAATATTAGTGATTACTAATATTTGGTTTTTAGCAATTTTTATAATTTTTTATTGCTATAAAATAGGTTCGATATTCATTATAACTTAGATATAACTCATACTAAATACGCGTGTTATCCGAAGATCAGGCTAACTGTAGGATTAGATTAAACACATAATTTAAATTACGAATAAACATTCAACATTAAAATACCGACCAATGTTTTACAAAAGGACAATAATACTTAGATTCATTTTCATGTATTGCTCTACTATCGAATCAACCATAAACACTTGATATTTTAAGTCCTCTTAATCATCGGTAATTACGAGACTTCGACATCACTTTGATAGCGCCGATCATTATAACTGATGGCTACACCACGAATTCATCCACCCTCCCAAATCTCTCTTTCGTGGCTCGAAATAAATCGACCTTCACGCAACAGATGAACTGCGCAGCCAAATATACCTATATACACCCATATAATATAAAACCGACGGTACGGATTCTCTCTACATGATGAGGTCAATCGATGATAAAACTTTATAAGCATCGCGCCCCGAGCTCGGCAATTTTGGGGAGCCCGGCTCCTGTATATATGGCTTTTGATCTCCGGCGCGAATCGAATACGTCGATCGCTCTTTTGAAGTTCAGCTGCGCGTACGCGGGGCAACGGGGAGCACAGATGCCTCAAAGTGTTTGCCGTAAAGGCGTACTTACGGCCGCGTTTTAGCCAATAAACTCGCCACGTTAGATTGGAAGATTTTAATCTGGAAATTCTTGGTATTTCTTTTTTTTAAGGTTGGATTGATTAGTTTGGAAACGTTCTGGGTTAGTAGATGTTCTTGTTTCTATAAGTGGTTATTATGTTAGGTTTAATGGTGAAACTGATACGAGTGAGAGGATTAGTTCTTTTATAAAGAGTATATTATGAAATTACGTTATTAATAATCATTGACATAGATAATATTTGTCTGTATGATTTGAAATACATAGAATTTCTTATTTAGATTAATACTCAAGTACACTTCATATAATATGCATAATAGCTTATTCGACAGTTTCATATTTAGAGTTTATACTAAGCTGCAAGCTGACGTAGCTATACTGAATCTCGCAAAACTGGAAAGTGCAGTTAAAACATTACTCCGGCCAAAATAGTTGAGGTAAAAGCTCTTCTGAGAAAATGAAGTAACGAGCGATTTTTTAGCACTTTACCATAAACTAAGCTTAAACGAAATTTAGTGTAATTTGGACATAGATATATAATTTGATGAATTTCATTATTTTATAATTTAAATATATCATGGCAATAATACTGCGAAATTTATTACGATATATTCGCAACGGTACAAAAATAAATGTCAAACTAAAATTAATTACGAAAAATGTCTAAATATAGTATATTTTAAAATAAATCTAGAAATGGGAAATTAAACAAACTTTCTAACCATTGACTGTTAGATAGCTAGTTTTAAATCAACATTTGGAATTCTTTTCATCTTATCTACAAATAATTCAAGTAATAATCATATTTGCAGATTTTCTTACTCACTGTGCTCTACTTTCCTCATGCTACAATTTATTTTAAAATTCAAACCAATGAGGCATCCAAGAAATTTTAATAAGGTATCCCTTCTAATCTTCCTAAAAAAAATTACAACCCTCAAAAAAAACAATAATTCCACTCAAAACCTTAAAAAATCAATTTCACCTCAAAAAAAGAAAATCAAAATCCACAAAAACCAACCGATCCACCCGTTCCACTCCAAATCACCATCCCCAACATCCCCGACGACACTCACCTCTCACTCAAAAAAAAACCATCCCCGTAAAAAGAAAACTTCCTCTTCATACTCGAAAGCCTCGAGTACAATACACATACTCGAAGAAGCACATTCGCCGAAGCAAATCGAGCGCGCAGTCGTCGCTTAAACGACGTCCCAACCAGCAGCAGCAGCAGCGGCGGCGGCGGTGGTAGTTCCGCACTCCGTAGAACAGATGATATCGATTCGTCGTCCTGGGGCGCGCACGGGCGCGTTTTACGTAACGGCCTGTCGGCGTAAATTTCATTTGAGCTGCTAAAGAGAGAGAGAGAGAGGCCCTCCCGAAAATGCGACGTTATAACGAGGCCGCGAAATTTCCGCGAGACCAGAGAGCCGGAAACGCCCCTCGGCGGGTCTGCTGTCCTCGTAAATCCTCCGAGAGGCAGAAAGAGAGAAAGAGGAGAGGGAGAGAGAGAGAGAGAGGTGCTTTCTATTGCAGTTGGCGCACGAGGGGCCACTCATTTTCAGGCCTGCAGTTTAGTCTTCTTCGCTAAACTTTATCGTGAATATTGTTGAGTTGGGTGGCTGTGAAGGAGAGAGAGAGAGAGAGAGAGAGAGAGAGAGAGATGCGGCTGATTGTTGCGTTGAGCATAGTGTATAAGCAACGTCGAGCGATAGTTTCTATGATATTGAGAACAAAAGTTTTGTGGACTTTCATGAAACTATAATTGATAGGCGCAGCAAGGAAGAGATTGTATGAGAGTCACAGCTATCGTTGTTTTAAATTTTTAATTAAATTTTCTATTTGAAATTAAATGATCCGATGTAGTTTGCATTTTTGAAATTATCGTGTGGCCCATTTGGTTGAATCAGATTTATATTATTGCTTTAAATAATAATTTCAGTCTGTGTTAGCTTTAAAGTATCCTCGAAATCGAATGCGCCGATCATTTCTATTTGCTCGAAGAAAAATTAAAACAAGATGATATTTAAAGTTTATTTCATTACAAAAAAATATTTATTATTTACTAGGATAAAGAACTTTGTAATTTAGATAAGTTTTTTTATTTCTGTTATGTTGAAAAATAAATTAAACTTAATAAAGTCGAATACCTTTGAAAGAAGAATTTATTACACGAGCAGCGCGTAAATTTATTACAGAAGCGCATATTTTACATGACACACAATCTATTTTATTCAAAGCACTATACACTTTAGGCCTTCAACACTTTTGGTCCTTTCATCTACTTAAATTTTTTCACTCAATATAAGTACACCCATTTAATTTTAATACACGTTTAATCCATAGATATTTAAATGAATTTCACTAAACATTTTATCTTTACAATTACGCGAACAAACGCTATTGTAAAAAAATATTTATACAAAATTAACCGGTGGAATCACTGTTTTAAAAATTAAGTAGAAACACCTCAAAACCCTTGTATTTAATTCCAAAAATATTAATTTAACCGATATTTTATTTATCATTTTGTTCATACGTATATAAACACACATCCGAATTAGCAATCGAAAAAATATCATATCTCAAACTCCAGCAGCATCTCTCACGCATAAGAACGTACATACGAATATATATTTTGTTACCGTATACGCAGAAAAAGGATTGCCATTACGCATATAATCGCGCGTGTAATCGCAGGGCTTATCGTGTGCAAGGTTTCAGCTAAAGGGCCTGGGAGTAAAGGACTAATAGCTACTAATAGCCAATTTGGTTGAATTGCTGCGGAGCACTTTAGGCTTTTAGCGGGTATTATGTAGTGCACAGTACCGCATTTGCTCGTGTAAAAAATTGAAATATTTATTATAGAGGGAAAAATTTTGTGAAATACTTATTAGCAGGGCACCGGATGATCTTTGTGATTTATTTTGGTCTAAAATTTAAGGATGAAGTTTGGATATTAAAGATGAGCTTGACGCCCAGATTTTGTTGGGATAAAGTAAAAAGAGCGCTCTTTTAATTAAACTTCATTTTAGTTATAGAATAGTGAATATTCACGATGAATCAGTAGATTTCTCTGGATTTAAATTTAGAGAGCAGATATCAATTGAGTTCGATAAAAGCTCTGATTGCTGAATTTGATATGTTACAAAGTAAAATTTATACTATTATTTGATCTAAGAAATAGAAAGTATCTTTTCTATTTTGGAATTCATAGTGCACTCTTCAGTTGAAAAGATTTTAGTAAATTGCAAAAAATATTTTGGTAGAAAGTTAACCAGAAATTAGCTAGATCATGTCGGAAGTAGCTTAATCTATTATAGTTGTTTAGCTAATTTCTGGTTAACCTTCTACCAGGGTATTAAAAACATTAGATCTATATTTGTTTTACATCCAAGCAAACAATAAATAATTACAACGTGGATAATGTTTTTAAGATGAAAATATGACCTAGGTATAGTCTGTTTATAATTTAATAGTTTAATACAAAACCCTTATAAAAAGTAAAAAAAGTAAACAAAATTTTATACTTTCTAAAGGAAGCTTTTGATAATAAAAATCTAATATTTGAAATTATATTCAATTATTGTACAATTAAATATATTCAAACTTATTAATTATTGATTTAATGTTTCAAAATTATGTATAAGCTACTTGCTCAATGCATTTTGCTTCTTGCCCGCGTTAATTAAATCAGTTCTACCCAAATAATTCTGCCAAGCACTGCGCAGTATCAAGCTCCAGAAACTGATTAGCTTGAAAGTGTCGAATATGTATCCCATTATTATTCAAGGTATTAGATTATACTTTACTTCAATATTAAGAAACTTTATTATTATTAAATAATTATTATTATTATTTAATAATTTTGTTATATTAAATTAATAAAAAATATAAGAAAATTTAAGTTATATTAATTGTTTTACTATCTTTCTTTTTTAATACACCTTTCTAAAATAAATAAATAAGCAGAAATTGTGTAATTCAAAAAATTTAATAATACTTTAAAATGATATATAGTTTGATTTACATCTACTAACTTCAATCGCTTATTATCTCTTTGTTAAATTAATATAACAAACTAAAAATGTATTTCAAAAAGAAACAATTTTTTTTTATTAATTGTGTCATAGGGTTTTTTTTTTAATCAATTTACAATAATTTGAAAGGAACAATAAATTTAAAATTATTAAGTTACCGAAACTAAAAACTTTTAAACTGTATTGTAACTCATTAAAATTTTGTAATGTGAAATTTTGACTAAATAGGTAGTTTGTTATTGAAATTCTAATAAACTTCCAGGAAATTCATGAAGATATTAGAATGCTCAAAGTTTTCTGTATAAAATGATGTATTTTAAACGTATAACCATATTAAAGCAAACTTGGACAGAAGAAACATCTGTTACAAGATAGTACAGTAAAATTTAAAATTAAACCTAATATATAACTACATGCACGCATACAAAACTGCAGTTAACACGATTTAAAATTTGAACGGCTACTCTTCAATAACAAATTTTCTCGAAATCGTACCTATCAAAAAACAATACCTACAAAATTACGAACAACGCCCAGCAAATAGATTTCACTCAATACCAAATTACAAATTGGGTCAATAATTCAGCGAACACGTCCCGAAAATTTTCCACGCTTAACTACATCAAAACCCCTTTTTCACTTGCCCCCCCCCCCCCCCCCCCATCAACTCTCAATACAGCTCCTCTCGCAAAATAATTCGACACAATACCGACATTTTTCTCTCTCCCTCAAAACTCCGTAATTCGAGAGCAGCGTCAGTCCAGATATTACAATAATGAACCTGCAGCCCCAGCATGAGTACAATAGACTCGCGCAGCCGCGAGCCACGTGATATTGACGGTATTATATTGAATTCCAAACTGTTGGGGCCTCGGTTTAATAACCGCGCTAATGAGCTTGTTTCGCTGTAGACGCGCGTGCCCGCATATATATGTATACAGCCCTCGCGCTTCTACAATACTCGATAGTTCGGTCATCCACGTGTCGAGCGGTGCAATTTTGCCGCTGGTACGGCCGGGCAAAATCGACTGTCGCTGCAAGATTACGGGAGATCGAGACTTCTGGATTATCTTTTGAAAAGCAGCGAGCGGCTTTTGTCGAGGAGATGCGGATGCTTTTTGCGCGCGAGCCGGACTATAAATTCGGCCGGCTGTATATATATATATATAGTTTGCTCAACGATCCGCCCTCTCTTTTTCTCTCGTCGAAATCCACTTGATTGATATCGTCTCATTTCAATTTCATATATACTCCCCTGATGCCTCGCTATTCTCTGAGCTTGCGCCCTGCGTCGGTATTTTTTTCTTTTCCGAAATACTCCGGCGTCTTTTAGTCGGCAAAAAATGTGCTCTCGGGCCATTAAATAATCGTTAAAAAACAATTTCGACGTAGCGCGAGGCTAAATACGCGGCGCTCGCAGTGAAATTGATTGTTTTATATTATTACGTGTACAATTAGGCTTTGAGTTTGGCTTCGGAGCGTCGCGAGCTTGCGAGCCATAGTCGGATATTCTTTGAATTCATTGGAGTGGAAATTCGACGGGCTCTTTCTGCATTGATAAATTTTTCGCATTGAGAGCGCGCAGCTGAGTTGGCCATTCCGGCGGAATAAAATTTCCACTTCTATGAGGATGAATTTTCGTTCTTATTGTGACTCTTATTGCTGGCTGTCGATTCGAGGAAAAGTAATTTTATAGAATAGTTGAGTTTTTCAGTTGTGAAGCTAGAGTTAAAGCCTCGCATTTGGAGGAGTAATTATTGAGGCTTGTAGGGAGCAAATAATTATTAGAAAACTTATCGGTTCGCCCTGGTCGCTATGAAACTAATGGAATTTGTGGATGATTATTTATAATTTAGCTTCTGTGAAATTCAACTTATTTTGTAAGTAACGTCGAGCTGTGAAATTTATAAATTCACATATTTTTCTTATAAGAAAAAACTCGATATTGTTAAACAATTCGAAAAATTTATAAAGAATTTCAAAATTTCCAAGCCATGACGCGTGAGCAATAAAAAAGCAAGATTTATACTAAAAATTCAAGCTCCAATATTTTACTCTACCCTGAAAGTCTTATTATTCCCAAGAAGTAATTCACAAATACCTGAATAATGAGAAAAAAGACACGTAATTGCATCCTCTCTTCTTTTCAGCCTCGCGAGTGATTTAAAATCCTTTAAAATGAGCGAGACACAGAGCGAGCGAGCCAGCGAGCGAGCGAAAGGGAGAGAGAATGACTTTAAAGGAGAAAAAGCGTTAGAAGTAAAGAAAACAGATGGGAGTTACCAGGGTCCGCGTTATTGAAAAATTCTCGGCTCCAAGTCGCTTCTGTTTCATCATCCCTGGGCCCTTGAAAAAGGATCTCCGCTCAACGGCTAATGACGAAGAGTCGGAAAAACCGAGTGGCATATCAAAGTAACATTTGGCCTATTTCGAAAGATTCCTCGCCTTATCTTTGCTCTCGGCTTTCAAAGTTTTTCTAATAAATTTATGTTTCTTGCAAAATTTCCGAGATATTTTAAGTACAAGAGCTTTCGCGGAAAAAGGTATACTTAATTACAAGTTTGGTATAATTAATTGTACCAAAAAAAAATTTTTTGTGCTTTCTTGATGTTTGTTAGTATTAAATGTAAGCAAGTTTTAATACCTAAAAAAAGTTAAATATAACGTTACTTTTCAATTTAAAAAAAGCTTTAACATATTAAAGTAATTATCTTTAAAATTATGGTGAATTTCGTGCATAGATTTAATAATTGTATAACATTAAAAAATGATGCGTCCATTTAGTATATCTGCGATCAACGATACGAGAAAACAGCCCTTTCAACGAGTCAGCCCCTATAGCGTTGACCCAGATGCGCGCACCATCGATAATGGGGCAGACAAAGTCGACGGGAGAGTGTCTGGCTAGGAAAATTGAAAAAGCTGCAAAATGCGCTTTTTTCCTCTTTCATCCAGTGCTTCTTGGTCTGAGCATTCGAATAATTAAACAATAATGATATTTTCTTATTTAATAATAGCTTGACCCTTGATATGAAATAAGTTATTCAAATTTTATAAAACTTCAGAAAAAACTTTAAAGAATTGTATGAAATTCATTTCTTCTTTTAAGATTTCTTTTCATATTCAAAGATTATCGAATATTTGTATGACAAAAACATTATTGGCAGTCTGTCATAAAAGAAATACCTTTATTAATTTATGGAATCTAATCACATTAAACTCAATCGATTCTGTACAAATAAAATTATATAAAATATTCCTAATACAAATTTTGATATAAATATACTTTTGCTATAGTTTAAACACGAAATGCTATTATATATTTACTGAAATGTCACTATTCGAAAAACTATTGTATAACGAAGGAAATTTATAATTTATATTTAAAATACTTTTCAATAATGAAACTTAATTATATTAATAAGAGAAAATAAACTTTTACAGTCCATATAAGATCAATTGATGTTTTTAAAATATAAATCTAAATTATCTTTAAACCTATAATAGACTATCTAAGCTGAAACGTTTGAAATACATGCTAATTTCACGATAGTTATCCTGGAATATAAAAAACAGATTTTTTGGAAAGTAATTTTTTCTTTCTTGGATAATAAATATTAAAAGCGGAAAACTGTATTCACAAGTATTTTTTTAAATATGACTCAATTTTAATTTCTTATTTGAAAAAAATGGATAATTTATATTAAATTTATTAATGTTGCGAATATTATACTAAAAAATGCAAAACCTTCGATCCTGAAAAACAAAAATTCGATAAAAAAAAGAATTGAGATATTATAAAAAGTATTTTTGAACCACTTAAGTATAGAAAATGAGCTTCGGAGATCAATGTTGTAATATGTATTCTGACCAGATGAGAACACAAAGTTTTGTAGACATTTTCTACAATTAATATATTTCGATTCCAAACACCTAAAAATATGTTTCTTACATATTTTTAAAATGAGTTATTTTTCAAATTAAAATAATTTGATACCGTGTTTCGAGTTGTTTAGGTAAATAAAGTGTTACAATTTATTTTATATAATATTCTTTTTAAATAATTACGGTAATTGGTTTTGAACAATACAACAAATTTAAATCTTTTGTATCCTACCTAGGGGGGCAATTTTAGCAAGAAAGTAAAACTACCGTATATTTCTTCTGATTTTCCTACCTCGAAGGAAGCGCGTCATAAAAAAAGGAATGCGAAATTTGTCGCAGGTAAGGCTTTAAACAGATTTAAGAGCGAGGAGGGGTAAACTTTAGTAAAAGTCGCGTGCATTTTAAGAGAAGAGCGTTGAGAGTCCACGCAGGAGACGCCGATTTATTCAAAGTTGTAAGTACGCTGGAGCTCGTAATCGTCAAAAGCCAGGTCTGTACTTTCAGGCGCGAAGAAATTTTTAGGTAATTAATCTCTAAAGCGATTTTTAGACAATTACTGAAGTTATTTAATGTTTAAAAATTGAACAGAAATTAACACATGAGAGGATTAAAAATTAAGAGTTCTTGCATTTTATGTACAATGTACCTACCGCAGCTGTCATTTATTTCTGCATCCTTTTTGTTTCTAAATATTGTTAGATTCAAACATTTTACTTATTAAGTGGAGAGCGACAGTTAGTAAATTCATGAATTTTATTCATATTTTGATCATATAGTAAAAGTTTGCTTTTTTTTATTGTGGAAATAATTCCTCAAAAGTAGACTTTTAGAATTAATTTCTGAAAAATGAAAAATAAAAAATATTTTGTTATAATTAGTATAAGTAGGTTTATAAATACTTTATTTTACATTTTTAAATATTATTTATATTTCATTGGGATCAAGGAGATGTAAAATCCTTCTTATTACAGAGACTATTATGAATTGAAAAATAAAAGTGCTGAATGACAACCACAAACAAAATATAAAAATGAAAGCTACAAATGTAGAAAAATGAAAATGGCCAAGGATAGAAATGCTGAAACTTTGGAACTTTCACCTTTCTTTAAACTTCATTTCTGTATTTTTATTTTGATCTCTAGAGTGACATGGCAAAACGATCTTCCAATAGAAAAGAGTTACGAGTATAGCAAAACAATAGTTATGTGACAAAAATTTATAGGAAAAGAGAGTGTCGGGTATCAGAAATTTTAAGAGAAAAATATTTTTAATAAAATTATTATTGAACTTTCATTATTATCAAAAATAATTTTTAAAATATTAAACATGAAAAATATTGTTTTGAATTAAAGATATCAAAACCATTATAAAATCTAAATTTATATTAAAACCATAATTCACTTGTGCAGAAAAAAATTTATCGCGAAAGAAGAAATAAATAAGCATGAGCAGTGCTGTTACACAGTTTTTAAAAATACTTTATTATTTTATCTTCAATTTATTTGCATTATAAATTAAAAAGTTTGCGCGACTTTGAACACATTCAACTAAAAAACTCATATAATTCATATCTTTCACAGACTATAAAATACAATCGGTCATCAATACGTAAATGACTGATGAGTAAAATAATGTGTATGCAAACTTTTACTATCAACCGAAACCGTAGACGTCTATATCGACACGTACAAAATGAAAACGTCCATAACTGTTCCCACGCTGAAATTTACGAGAATCGCACGAACGTTTTATCTGGCTGACTTCCAACCGAGCCGAAACGCGCTTTTCATTTGGCCATTTTCTCCTTCTTTCTCTCCGAATATATCCATACACAAAAATCCGCTTGATTTTCCCGCTCGACACAGAAAAAAATCGCTACTAAAATAAAAATCAAGCGAAAACCAACGCGCACTCGTCAGTAATCGAAGGCTAAAGCGTAACAAGCATTCCAACAACTGCGCATCAATACCCCAGCCTGTTCATCGAGCCATTATAAGGGAATTATACGCAAAGCGATCAGCACGCATCCGCGCGGTTTATTTCATCTAACCGAGCGCTCTCGGGCTGCTCTCCTCGGATAAGAAGTTTCCTCGCTCTCTCTCCTCGAAAATGCAAATTCAAGTGGATATGCCGACATTAACGAGATCAGCGCCGGAGCACCTGCGCCCTGCGGTTGGTTTGTCGGAGCAACGACGCTAAAGCGTATTACCCTAGCCTCCCCCCCCTGAATATAAAACACACAGCTGAGGGCTTGTGTCTTTACGGTCGCGAAATTACTGGGGACTTTTTGCGTCGCGCATTTTTATTCGTGCGACGTGACGCGTCGGCCGTGTGTCGGGCGAAGAGCGGCCTTCGAAGCAATTTCGAGGAGAGGAAAGATTAGCGATGTAAATCGAGGAGAGAGATAGAGCTGTCTTTGGAATTTGATAAAATTGATTTTTTTTTTGTATATTATAGAATGGAGAATTAGAGATATTGGGGCACCGTTACGTGCTTGGACTACTTTTTTTACTTTTTTTTTCAGTGGCAATTTGTTGATTGTGTTTATACATTCTTTGACTGCCTTGAGGTTAGCGTTTTGCGATCAATTTAACTTTTTAGTGTTAACAAACGATGCTTTTGGTCGCAAGTGTTTCATAAATTGAGTTAAGATAAATTATTCAAAACTTGTACTGAGTGGATCATTTTCATTAAAATAAATTTTCTTGTACACTAATATAAATTCTTATATAAATTCTTCTGCAGCTAAGAATCTAAGATCATCTAAGATTTTTACTAAAATTGGCAATTTAAAAAAGTGATAATGTATAATTTATTAACTTTACAATATTTAACATGAGATAATCGGTACACATATTAATTAAGTTTTTATATATATATACATCACGAATAACCTGCAGGAAAATAGGAAATGGATACCACAGATTGTAAATTTCACCGGTGTATTGAATAAGATTGAGTGAGTGCGTAGCACGTATTACAAAACAGATTAAATGAAACTGGTATTACTCTCAATTACTTGCAACCTCCACCTAACTTTTTTAATCTAGCGTACAAATTACATACTTTTTAAACGCATAGTCATAGAATTGTTCGCTATTATATAAAATGTTTTTTTTAAAAGTATAATAAAATTAAAATGACACCTATAAGAGTAGAGCTAAAATGAAAAAAATTAAAACGGGTCGCATAAAAAAACAGATTTAAAAGTTTATTGAATTCATCAAAAATGTAAAATCAAGTAACTTTACATATTTAGTAATAGGATAAAATCACTGTTATATATTTTAAAAATAACCAGTCGACTAGAATACCATAAACAAATTATTGCTGTTTAGACAAAAGCTACGCAGTGAAAACTTTACTCGATCAAAATATTATTTTAAACTTTTAGAGTATAGAAAATTAAAGAATTAAATTTTTCTTAATTAAAACTAGGTACTCCTTTTAAGCAACTTTTGGCGAACCATCCGGTACATTTCGAAATCTGTCTCTGATTACTTTCGAACTCATCCGAACCATTACAAACTTTTTTTACCATCAGAAAAACGATAATTGATTACACTGTACCTCACCAATCTTTATCACATTTCGTAAAAACTAAAATGCTATAAATAGTTTTTCCCGTTCTACATTCCTTTGTGCTGCATTCGCGACAGAACTATCGCACGCTAAAATCGACGACAAATGATCAGGTAATCGCAGTTTTATCTGCCCCATGTCGCTCAGCCGCCTCTGTGCAGCTCGCCATCGATTTGCAAAATTGAAACGACAATTACAGTCTGGCGAGCAGACAGAGAAAAAGAGACAGAGGGAGAGAGAGAGAGAGAGAGAGAGAGAGAGAGAGAAAAGGCAATTTTTTACGCGAAAATTGAATTGGCGTGGGCGGAAAGAGTAAGGTTAATTGGACGCTCGTTATTTTTCCGTTTCCTGTGCGCTAGCCTCGGTTAGCCAGCGAGTTATCGGAAAACAATCAGAAAATTGAGCTCTCTCTCTCTCTCTCTCTCTCTCTCTCTACCCCTCGCCACACACATTTCACGTGTCTCTGATAGTCCAGGCGCTTCCACCCGCTGATGCGATGTGGCTCGCCACGCTAATCCACCTACGATACCGTTTTATCTCCCACTTCAGCAAAGGAATTTAAGGAGTGCGTGCAACTTCTTTTACGCAGGTAAAGAACTGTGAATTCTAGTTAACTGATTTATGAAAACGGGATTGATTGCGTATATTGCCATAGATCGATGGCAATTTGTTACGAAAGGTTTTTGATCATGAATAATTTAAGTAATCCTCAATTAGTTATTAGCCAGGGTTAGTGGGTTTTAATGCAGCCTAAAAATGGATAAGTTTTTAACCAAGTAATTTTTAGGTCACAAAACATATATAATACGTATTCATTAGATTCCATTTTACTGACTGATTTATCTATACATGTAGAAATGAAATTGTATAGCTTGAAAATTTATTATTAGAATAAGGTCTCTGAAACCATTATAATATAAGCAACTGTGCAATTGTGCAAACATGGTCAAAAAATTAAAAAACTGCAGGGAGATGAAGGGTGTTAATCGAATTATACGATATTTCACCCTCATGGGGTTGCGGCCCTGAATTCGAAAGGGCTGCATTTTGAAGCCGTTTGAACGACCTTTCATTTGAACCCTTGAACGAGCAAAAAATTGTGCAAAGGGTTGCAATCCAACCCCTTCAGTATTTAGCCTTTTTTCCTCAAAGTCAGTATTATTTTTTTTTCATCGAGATAGGGGTGCGGCCCTGAAATAAAAATTATGTATATTCTTTCTACAGGCAGAAATTCATTTTTCCAAAATAAATCGAAAACGACAAACTCTTGATTAACTTTAATACGTCCCAACCGAATTCGCACGCATGAAAGGGATGAAAATTATGCAATTTTAGCTGAAACAGAAGTTATGATGTAGCATATATGAGAGCACTTTCACATCTAGCTCGTATATGAACAAAGATATCCTAGCCAACCGCGCGGTTAGTTTCAGCTTGAATAGCCGTATATCGCACATACGACGCTAAAGCGCTCGGGATCAAGTATGACCTTAAGCCGTGTTACATGCCATCTCTCACGCTTCACTTGCGCTAAAGTGAAAAAAAAAGAAATTTTTCCTTCCCAACGCACGTGCCGTATTAGCTGGATTGTGTCTTTCAATTTTGCCAAGGGATGTTAGATAAAATTTACTTCATTTTTCTGCAATAGTGATATAATTTTTCAAATAGATTTAAATATAAACGGATATTAAAATTTTTAATAATTTCATTTTTATTTATTTAATATAGAATAACTTGTTGATAATTGCTCAATTACAACAATTGTGAAGTGAATACAAAGAAGCTTTAAACAATTTTGAGTGAATACAACTACTAAAAATGATAAATTTATTTTTATGATTGATTCAGATAGTATAACGGAAATTGTCTGTAGTCAAAGTAGTTATTCCGAAATTATTTTGAAATTTAATGTAATAATAAATTATATAATAATATAATCAATTAATGATTTAAACTTTGAGCAATCAAAAAAGCATTCAAGAACCCTATTATTTTCACTTCTGAAAATTATAAAATCGCAGGAGTAGTTAAAACTTACTAATCCTTACATTCATCCGGTTCCAGTTTCATATTGATGAACTACCACTTTGTAAGTCAAATGAGAAAAAATTTTAGTCGATAATAATGCAAGGTTTATTTAAAGTTTAATTTTTACGAATTATTTAATAATACTTCGTATTGTGGAATTGGAAAGCCAAACAACATGTAAAAAATTATTCACAAAAATTTATTAAAGATTTTAACCAATTATTATTTTTTTTTTAATTAGTTCAATAATTGTATGCGTTTTATTTGTGATAGACCAATTGTAGCTTTTATATTAAGTAAATTAATGGGCATATTGATTACAATACATGTGAACGATGCTATATCAAGAGTGTTAGAAGAAATAATCGCACCATTTACTCATCAATCAACTCTCAAAGTTATCGGTATATTTTCTTTAATATACATTGATTGTAAAAAATGAGGACTAGGTTTTCAAAAATGGTTTTTTATTAAAGGTCTGACCAGGTCGGAGAGCAAGCCAGGTCTGGCGTGAGGAGGGAGAGCGATCCGCAAGCGCGTTTGCCGCCGCACCGCAACGCACGCGATTGTTTAAGAAAAGCGGCGCGGATGGCAAAAAGGAATGAAGAGCGACGGCAGCTAATATCGATTGGTTTTAATCCAGCTGAGCCCGTTATTGATTTTTCAAATCAGCT
>JAPYZA010005447.1:0-12155 GCA_030522685.1 Eupelmus azureus
TAGTCATTTTTATCAGAATACAATGATGTATCCACTTTGATAAAATTGAGCAATTTTTCCTAAAATATTTTTCTCAGTGTAACCATAAATCATGAGAAGACTAGGGCGCGCAACGCGCGCTTCTCTAACTCTAGTTATCTTAAAAAATTTATGAGATGTAAATAATTGGTTTGTGAAGTACGTTTAATAATTTTCATTCAATCAATTTCAGCACTTATCAGTCATCAAAAATAAATATGCCTCTCGAAAGATATTTAAATATTTGCTTTGTAATATTTAAATATTAACTTTCTTCGCTTTGAAAATGCTATGATTAAAATTAAAATAATTTTAAATTCGATTTCTAATAATAATCATGTGAATAAGTTGAGCAGCTTATTATTAAAACTTTAAAATTTTGTTGATAATAAGAGTGAATAAGTCAATTAAACATTATTGACTTATAAAAAAATAGTATTTTATATAATGAATAAAACAGCATATTCATAACTACTTCTATCTGTAATTTTTTATGCTATTGATGCTCAATTAAAAATAAGTTATTACGTACGAGATAAAAAAACTGTATTGTTCTTTAAGAAAAGAAATTTAAAAAAATTAATCTTGAAACTTTTAAATTACATATATTTCAGAGCAATGAAAGGTGCTCACGTCTGTTTCGGATTTCAGAAACTGAGATATCAGACGGAGACGACAGAAACACGGTGTAATAATGAATATTCAGCAGCACATATTCAAATTTCCAAAGTGTCGCGCGCGCGCCGCGGGCACGCGGACTTCCGCTTTTAAAGTCGGCAGCGGGCTAGTACAAAGTGCAAATAAAATTAGGCGATTCCACGGCAATGTTTCGACTTTTTCAATTTTATAGGGCTTTTTAACCTCCTCGTGAGACTTTTTCAGCTTTTTTTAATAATGCCTGCAACTGCAATAAACGAGTTGTAACCGCCGGTAATGAAGACGTAACGTACCTTGTATGCATAAATTAAAAACTACGGGTCGTTGTAGCCAAAGGAAAAAATGGAAAACATAAAAAAATTATATTTCGTTAGACAATTTGCTTTTTTGAGCAGTCTTTTAAAATGAATAAAAATATTAATTTATCTTAAATCATCTCATTTTACAAGGAACTTGTTGAACACTAAAAGTATATTTTCAATAGAACCACTTTAAAAAGTACACTAATCTTAATTATCACGATTATGTAAAAAATGTTGTACAATTTTATTTTATTTTTTTTTAATTTGAAAAACTGACATTTGCGATATAGAATTACTTATAAAATTAAAGTTTTATATGTAATGAAACAACATCTAATAATTGAAGCTACTTAAAGAAATATTTCTAACATATTCAATCAAAGACTTTATTTTACTTCGACGAAGCTATTTTAGGGAAGAAATATTATTTTAATAATTTGATAAGATTTTTAATATTTTGCTTCTGTTTCTATATATTATTATTTTATACCTTAATTTGAAAATAATACTTAAATATAAGTGATATAGGTGATTTTTTTAATGTACAAGAGTTTATTAGTAAATGTTTTTAAATATCACTTTCACATTAAAAATATATTGCGAAAATCACATTTAAATTATATTTATAAAAATGAATTTTTTATACTTAATAAACATGAAAAATGAACTTTTATCCATTGATTTCCTGGCGATGACTTATAATGAAAGTAAAACCACTAATTTTATTAAGAATCGTCGTTAAACAATAAAAACATTCACATAAAGAAAACATAAGTTTCCTTTACAAATTTTTGTACTGAACAGCCTGTAAACATCAAGAATGCCGTATTAAAAATACATGAATTACGCGGCATATCATACAAGCTTTTAAAAACATCTAGCAGAGAATCGCTGTAAACCGGAAAATCGGCCGTTAATTCTCCCTTGTGTGCACTCACCAAAGTCAAACTCATACATGCAAAATCAAAAAAAAAAGCGCGCAAATTTCGCTAAAAAAAGGTACCTCCCAACCTAGCACCACATGTATGTTCACACCCATCCTGTGGAAGTTCTCAGGGCGCGCGCATTAAAAATACACGCATGCGCATACTAAGCCCGATGATATTTCGTGAGCGACGAAAATGAAATTCAGCTGAATACTCAATTAAAGTTTCGCGCGGAGAATCCGGAACTCGCTGCCGTTCGGCAGGAGTGCATAATGAAAATGCAAACACACGAGTGGAAGGGCGCATTAAAATTTCCTCTCCAAGCGTGTGTGTAAGCTTGAAAAATGACTAGAGAGGGCGTTCGCGATTATGCCACAATTAGCCGGCCGGAAAATATACTCCAAATACCCTGCGCCCTCGCGAATGAATGAAAATTTATGTATGGAGCTGCTGGGAGTTTGTGTGAACAGTAGCGGTCGGATCGAGGCCGGAAGCTGATTCGTATGGTGTTGGTATACAATGATTTAGATGATGAAGTTGAAAATATGGAAAATGTCGTGCAAAATATAGTTCATGAAGATATAATAAGAAATTTGAATGATGCTATTTTTTTCGATCTTTTCTTCAGCTTTTTCGACTTTTTTTCAGTTTTTTTACTTTCTGCTTTGCAATCTAAAATTTAAATTGAAATCAAATATTTAAAATTTATATTGACAATGTGCATATAAAAAAATCGTTTTTACTTACCATCAGATTCCCATTGCGCTTCACTATCTTTCGTATCTTTGTGTAATAGCGACATCATTTTATCTACATTACTTTTAATTAGCTTGACAGTCACATTTTGTTCTTTTAAGATCATTTCCATGTGTTCTGTCAGAGTACTAATTAGTTTTGATCACTGCGTTTGTAAAGAAGCCATTTGCCTCGATAAGTCTTTTGCAGTTGATAATGCCGATTGATACACGTCTCGACAACCGTCAGTTTTTACAATCACTGAAATAAAAAAATATTTTTGTATAGTATATATATATATATATATATATATATATATAAAGACTATATATTTTTTGCAGGGACAAGATTCTGTCGAAAAAAACGTTTATAGTACCGTCTCGCCCGCAGCAACGTTACAATTAACGCGATCGTTATTTCAAGCTGAAACGACAGATGACCTCGTCAGGGCATATCGGACTACATGTATGAAGAGGGATGTAAGATCTTTGGAAGACAACATAATCAATATTGATTTTGAACTTCGTGCTATAGATGGACCAGCTTTAGAAAATTATTTGAAACAATATTTGTAAGTTTTATGTACTGAAAGTTACTGTTATTATTTTACATAAACAATTTCAATGTCAATTTTAGATTGAAAAAATCAATTGACTTACAACAAAAAAGTCGCCAAAGACAGGAGACTCAAAATTTGGAAGCGGAAGCACGGGTTGCCAATGAAGTAGCAATGGATTTAAATGATAAAGTTGAAAATATGGAAAATGTGCAAAATATAGTTCATGAAGATATAATAAGAAATTTGAATGATGCTATGGTTACAAACAACGACGAAGTTAATCAAAACAATCTACTTTTAGCCGAAGAACATGAACGATTGAAATGTACCATTGAAATTTTACGTAGAGAATTAGAAGAAAAAAATCAGGAATTAGAAAGAACACGTGAAACATTAAGAAGCATTGAAAATGAAAATAGAAATTTACGGTAACAATTACAAGTATATGAAGAAAATAGTCCTTCGCACACATCTGACAGCGAATCACCTGCAAGAGAGGCAACTACGGAGTATTCATCGCCTCAACCGGCGAGACGACGCGTTGCGTGGGTGCACAATTTTTCGGCAAATAAAATTACTTTTGTAAAATATTCAACTCATCCTTTTTGGCCCGCACAAGTAATTGATATTAAGCATCGAAAACCTATAAGATTGTCGGTCAAATTTTTTCCTTTCAATACATATAAAAATAAAATAACAATAAAAAATAAGAAAAACGTAAAAAAATTAGATGAGTTTGATATTAACGAATACTTGGAAATAATGCAGAAACTATGCAGAAACTATGCAGAAATTCTGCAGAGATTATGCAAAAATTCTGCAGAACTTTTCCATAAGGGATATGCACATATATACAAATTAAAAATTCTAATTCATTTACGGTTTCTGAGTTATCGTTACTAAAAATTAACAGAGATATATATTTTTATATTTTTAAACGTAATTTCACTGCAACTCTTTTCCTTACTAGTTAATTGCTACATTAGAAATAGCTACAAGCTTAAAAATATAGAAAATCGATAATAATAATAATGCAGTATGAATATTGAAATTATTTCTATCTATTATTTACACCATTAAATGTTACGAAATGATCAAAAAAGCATTTTATTTCTGTTAAACAATAGACTCCATCTTTAAGCCAATTTTAGTTTCATTTTTGCGTCAAATACCAATCTTCCAGGACATCATTTTAATTTCTCCCAAAATGATCTGCTTAGCGTTGTCTTACCACCTTGGACCTTTTCTACTGTTAAGGTTCAGTTGATTTCAGTGCCTGGTGTCCTTGCTGCTGTAGGCCGTCAAGAGCGGTGATGGAGCGCTGGGGTGCTCTCGGGTGAGGGCGAGTTGAAGGTGGAGCTGCTGCCTCGATGTGGTGTCGTCGAGGCTTCTGCGTAGCGTAGAGGGAGGACGCAGCACTAACCCCTCTACGTGGACTCTTAGAGCGAGTCTGGACAAGAGAAAGCCCGCCCGACTTAGTGAAGGCTGCACCACCCAGATGAGAGGGTAGGAGAAGGAAAGGGATGGATCCGGAGTGATCCCCAAAAACGAAGCACGCCTCGTGAGGGCGATAATTAAATAAAGATATTTATTTAGTCCATCTATAAAAGGGAGATAGCGATTAGAGTCGAATTGAAGGTTTAGAGCCAACTTCAGAGTGAAATCAAAAAATTTTCATTGATCGACGCAGCGGAATTTGTGTAGAGAGAGGAATAGATTAGAGACAACTTCAGGTCACTGATCGACGCAGCGGAATTACGTACAGAGAGAAATGGATTAGAGCATTATACGGAATCTTGAACCGGGCCTTAAAGACAACTTTAGAATCAATGGGACTGCTATAAAACAAAGCAACAGTGGAACGACGAGGGTGACAGCTGACAGAGAGATATAACCTCACAACCTGCGACTTATTTTGCCCTGCAGATTTTATTTTATTTTGTTTAATAGATGGATAGATGGAATAGATGGATTATTACATATATTTACATTTATTAAATTGTAAATAAATTGTAAAAAATTGATTGTTAAAAGATAGATGCCGTCTTTTTTTAAATAAAAAGATAAATACTTTACTTATTTTTATTTATTTTAAAAGATATTAGTCCTCTTATCCTGATTTTCAACTAAACTGTACAAGTATATCAAAGTCATATGTCTTTAGGTCCATTATCAAGTGAATGATGTTTTTAACCGACTTCATTATATATTTGATTTTATTTTAATTTGGAATTAATAATTCAATGTATAAAAACTGATACATTATTAAGTTTTAAAACATAAAAAATTTTCCAATGCTTTGATTGAATATTTTTTAACTCATATCTCAGGTTTTAATTGGTTTAAAGACCTGAAATTTTGATTGGAAGTTTATTTTATTTTTAGTAGATTAAGAAGAAAGTTTGTAATAAACCAGTGCTAATGTATTTTAGAATATCACAGAAAAAGGTTATGGTGAAAAAAGATTATTTTATGTACTTGGATGTACTCGGATCAAATTCTTTTTAAATCAATCTTATGTTGTAAAAGACGTAAGGTCTTGAAATTTTGGTTGACAGTACATTTTAGACAGTACATTAAGAAAAAAGTCTGTAGCAAACCAGTGCTAACATATTTTAGAATTTCATGAAAAAAAAGTCATGGTTAAAATCTGACTTTATTCCACGATGCTTTGATTTAATCTTTTTTAACTTACATCTCAGATTTTAAACGGCCTAATGATTTGAAATTTTGGTTGGAAGTTTATTTTACTTAGTACATTAAGAAGAAAGTTTGTAATGAACCAGTGCTTACGTATTTTAGAATATCACAGAAAAAAAGTCATAGTTAAATTATGACTTTACTACATGATACTTTGATCTAATCTTTATTATTTCATATCTGAGGTTCTATGAGACTTATAGATCTGAAATTATGTCTGATAATATATTTTACTTTGTACATCAAGAAAAAAATTTCTAATGCATCATAGCAAATTTATTTTAGAAGTAAATGTCACTTTTCGAAACCAACTTTTAAAATAAATTGGCTATGGTAAATAAGAGATGTTTCTTTTATACATATATGGCAGAAGCCTTCTGTAATTTTTTTTTTTAATTTTTATGATTAGAGAACACTTTAATTTGGAAAATTTTCATAATGATTATTCCTGCTTTCTGTTTTCGAACTAACATCTTCAAACATCACAGATGTGCTTCTGACTTTCATGTTATGTTTTCAGATTTATGTGTTCCAAATTAATTGCAATAAAATCAAATATATGAAAACTGATACATTATTTACTTGATACTGTACATAAGAGCTATCAGACATACGACTTTGATATATTTGTCATCGTAGGAAATGTTTTACTTAGAATTTTGTATTTATTCTCAAAAGTAAGAAAAGTTTAGTTATCTTTGACCCATAGATTAAACTATGTGAACAGAAATTGTTTGGAATGTTATTGAAATAATAAAAAATTAATGTAAATGTATTTTTTGTTCCAGGTGTTCCAGTTTTTTTGGAAATAAATGCATTAAACAACAATATTTTAAAGGACATTTTTAAGGAAAACATTTTAAAGGAAAATTTTTTAATGAATATTATTTAAAGAAATAAATTTAAGAAACACAGGAAAATATTTTTAAATATAATATTTTACAAAACGAAACAAAATTTAAGGAAAAAAATATAATTACAAAAAGTCTTAATTTCAATATTGCATGTTGTACAAAAAATTATTGAAAATAGTGTACTGTAGTAAATATTACATATGATATGAATGATGTGAACATGATTAAAGGTCAACTATATTTAAGTGATAATGTAATTATACAGAAATTTACTGTTTGTAATCGATTAAATTTGATACATTATTTTTAATAAATTTTATTAACTACACTTATATATTTTTCATATTTTCGTTTGACTATTTTTCCATTTCTACATAATCCTATAAATTATAATCTATATAAATATATTTCTTCATTTCTATATAATCTTATAAACTATATTAAACTAAAGAAATAAATTTTTTTTATTCTTAGAAGTTTAAAGTATCAATTTTTTATTTTTGTAAAATGGGACGCAAAAGAAAAATGAAAACTGAAATAGAAGAAGAAGAGTCTAAAAAACGTAGATTAGAACAGGTAAGGTTAAATTTACGTAATTTTTATAAAAGAAAAAAATTAGAACAAAAAAATTCAAATACAACTACACTTCATCTTTCGAATCCAAGTACTTCTAAAGATAATAAAATTATCAATGTAAGCCAAGAAGAGAATATTAATATTTCGAGTTATAGTCGCTCTGATTTTCATGATGATCAAAGTAGATGTGCAGAATTAAATTTTAATGAACTTTTTAAAGTTGATACAAGCATTTCTAATGATTACGATCGTAATTCGCAATTTAATGAGCAAGATTCAATTGTCGCTCGAACCACTTTTAATGATATATCGGGAAGTTCAAATATGAATGCAAATTTAATCAATACTGCTATTGACCATGATCATTGTTATTTTAGTAAAAATGTTATGAATAATAATATTGTACGAATGTAAAATTATCCCAATGACAATAATATTGTGCCAGAAATTACAGAAAATTATATTGGAGAAATGAATGTCGAATGTATTCATTGTAAAGCGAACACACTGAAAGAGTTAGTAATAAAGGTAATTCTTTTAATGATTGTTGTAATCACGGTAACGTTGAACTTTTACCCGCTCCTGAATTTCCTATAGAATTAAAGAAATTATTTAATTCAGAGCATGAATTATCTCATCAATTTTTTCGGAGCATCCGACTTTACAGTAACTTATTTTCTTTTGCTTCTTTTAATGCAAATTTAGTCAATTTTAGTGACAGACGACCTGGTCCGTATTGCTTTAAAATACAAGGACAGATTTATTATCAAATAAATACTGCTGCGTATCCTGAAGCCAACGAAAATCCTTCATACGGTTAACTTTTCATTGTTGATGCTAATGAAGCAATTGAACATCGAATGAAAGTATTTAATGCAGATGTACATTTTGATATTGTCAAAATGCTGGAACAAACGATGCGTGATTATAATATTTTTGCTCAATCATACGAAATGATGGGTGATGAATTAAAAAAACAAGAAAATGTTCAGTCAAATCAAGAATTACAATTAATTTTTTCTTTAAAATCAGAACAAGATAAGAGACGTTATAATTTTCAGAGAACAAATGAAATTGCTGCTATATTTTCTACAACTGCAGATGGAGAAATACCTGATGCTTATGTAATTGTACGTAATAAAAATAGAAAAGAATTGCAGAGTGTGAGCTCAATGGATCCCAACGTTGAGACATGGATTTATCCTTTATTTTATCCTCATGGTTCACGAGGTTGGCATAAAGATATGATGCGAAAAGCGGTAAAAGCAGAGTTTCAAGAGCAGCGTATACAAAATATAAAATAGCTGTTAGAGATGACTTTAATCCTTTGATAAGAGGTCAACGTTTATTTCAACAATATTTAGTTGATTCTTATGTTAAAATTGAAAAAGATCGAATTGAGTATTGTAAATCGCATCAAGCAGAATTACGAGTCGCATCTTATAAAGGTGTCATGGATTATTTAGAAAAAAGAACTAACAACGATGAAAATGCAAGGATTGGAAAAATTCAGATTTTACCATCAACTTTTGTAGGATCTCCACGTTACATGTTACAGTGTTATCATGATGCTATGACTCAAACACAAAAAAACAGGTAAACCAGATTTGTTTATCACGATGACTTGCAACCCCCGTTGGAAAGAAATAGAAGATAATTTATTGCCAGAGCAGCAAGCATCAGATAGACCTGATCCTTTGTGCTCGAGTCTTTAATTTAAAAAAAGAAACTCTTTTAAATTTTATTGTGAAAACAAAATTTTTTAGTGAAGTTGCATCATACATTTATGTAATTGAGTTTCAAAAAACGCGGCTTGTCGCATTGTCATTTGTTAATAACTTTATCTCAAAATAACAAAATTAATACAGTTGAAAAAGTTGATAGTTTTATTTCTGCTGAAATTCCAGATCCAGACGTTCATCCTAAACTGCACGATATTGTCATGAAAAACATGATACATGGACTTTGTGGAGATTGGTGTATGGTCGATGGAAAATGTTCGAAAAAATTCCCAAAACAATTTCAAAACGAAACTATGATTGATGTTAATAGTTATCCCATTTATCGTAGAAGAGAGAACGGTAAAACTTATACACGTCCTAAAAATTACAAAGTGGACAACCGATATGTAGTTCCATATTGTTCAGTATTATCTTTAATGTTCAATTGTCATATAAATGTTGAAATTTGCTCAAGCATACAATCTATAAAACATATACATAAGTATATATACAAAGGACATGATGCTGCATCTGTTATTATTACTAATAATGCAAATGAGACTCTTATTGAACATGATGAAATAAAACAATTTATTGAAACACGTTATGTTGGTCCGTCTGAAGCAGTTTGGAGAATTTTATCGAAACCATTGCATGATAAAAGCCATTCTATTGTGCGTTTACCAGTACATCTTCCAAATTTTCAAAATGTTACCATTCATACTACTCCTGATGAATTAGAAATACAAAAGGCATTGGAACAAGTTACAATGTTAATGGATTATTTTGCTCTTAATTCGCGAGATCCTGAAGCTCGAAACTATTTGTATCCTAATATTCCTGTACATTATGTCTTTAAAAAAACACAAAATGCTATTAGACAAAAAGAGAGTAAATGGCACAAGAGGAAAAGGTACACTAAGTGCATAGGTCGTATGTATACAGTCAGTCCATCTCAAGTTGAATTATTTCATTTAAGAATTTTGTTAATGAGAGTAAAAGGGGCTACAAGTTTTGAACATTTGAGAATAGTAAATGGGGAAATTAAAGAATCTTTTACAGCTGCTTGTTTAGCTCTTGGTTTCATTGAAAATGATGAAGAATGGACGAATGCAATGAGGGAAGCTGCAGTTTTTATGATGCCAAGACAGCTTCGAAGTTTATTTGCTCGTATTCTTATTTATTGCAATCCATTAGAGCCTTATAAATTGTGGGAAGATTTTAAACATACTACGTCAGAAGATTATACTAGACGCTTTTCTAGAGAAGAAAGTTATACTAAAACTATTATTGGCGTCCAACGTTTACTTCATCAGGAAGGTAAAAATATAACTGACTTTCCGCAATTTCAAACATTAATGAGTACAATAAACGACAATTTATCGATAATTGATAACGAAGAAGTTTCGACAGATGACCTTTTAGCGTCGGCAATTTAAGAATGAGTAAACTAAATGAAAAGCAAAAAATAATAGCTGAAAAGGTTTTAAATGCAATATTTAATAACTGCAATGAAGCTGGAAATAATTGTTTTTTTATTGATGGACCAGGAGGCTCAGGTAAAACATATTTATATGAAACTCTTTCATACCTTATAAAAGGAAATAATAAGAAAGTGTGCATGATGGCTTTCACTGGTATCGCAGTTACATTACTGCCTAAAGGTAAAACAGTGCATAAGGTTTTTCAATTACCAGTGCCATTATTATCAGATTCCTCTTCAAACGTAAAATTAGAATCAGAAGAGGCTGTTTATTTACGAAGCATAGATGTATTTATCTGGGATGAAGCACCAATGGCTCCTAGATATGCAATTGAAATAATGGATAGAACCTTGCGCGATATTATGAACAATAATATGTTATTTGGTGGTAAAATTGTCATTTTAGGCGGAGATTTTAGACAATTACTTCCTGTAAAAGTTCACGGAACTCAAGTGAAACCGTAGATTTATCAATAAATCGTACTTTAAATTGGAATAAATTTATTAAATTTTCTTTAACATAAAATATGAGAGCTTTGCCTGAAGAAATGCAATTCGCAAAATTTTTGTTAGATGTTGGTGATGGAAAATTAAATGATGAAGATGATAATTTAAACCTTGATAATTTTCCTTCTCATTGCATTGCACCACCTAAAATAGATATCGTGGAAGATATTTATGAGGAAATTTTTAGAAATCAACAGTATCGAAAGTCTATTAATTATGCTATTTTATCTGCAAGAAACACCGACCTTAATGAAATAAATGAAAAAGTTGTAATTTTGCTTGATGAAACAACAGAAAAAATGTATACAAGCATAGATAGTACTGAAAATTGTGATAATGTCGGTTTTACTGATATTTTATTACCCGAATATTTAAATACTTTGTGCCCGCCATCACTTCCACCTTACGAATTAAAATTGAGAATGAATTGTGCTGTTATGCTTATTCGAAATTTAAATATCAGTGAAGGTTTATGCAATGGTACTAGGTTGTTTATTTTAAATTTATCTAACAGCGTTTTAAAATGTGAAATATTAACTGGCGATAAAAAGGGTGACATCGTATTTATAAATCGAATTACTTTATATTCTTCGGAAAGTGACTATCCCTTTATTTTTAAAAGAAGACAATTCCCTATTAAAATAGCTTTTGCAATGACAATTAACAAAGCTCAAGATCAAACTTTTGACAAAATTGGAATTGATCTGAGAAAAGAAGTATTTAATCATGGACAATTATATGTTGCTTTATCTGGAGTTCGATCTTGGAATTCATTAAGAATTTATTTTGATACTGCTGATAAACGAAATATAAAAAATTATGTGTTCAAAGAGTTGTATATTTAATACCATAAGATGTTTTTATTTTTAAAATTTTTTTATTTACGAGATAAATAATATTTTATTTAAACATAACACAATTTATTTGAAATAGTAAACAAGTATACAGTAATAGCAGAGTTTAAAATAAATTTTGATTTTTTTCTCCCACGAAATTAGGACTATTTTTATAATGTTAAAATGTCATTGAATAAGATGCTCGATTTTGAAATAGGCCCCACCATCGCCTATTTCTATGAGACGCAACCAATAATCACAAGAGTATGTATATCGTGTAT